>JBBMKG010681655.1:0-16925 GCA_037834515.1 Lespedeza cuneata | reverse complement strand
AATAATAATTAATACTATTTTAAACTTTTCTGTAGATAAATAAATGAAAATATTTTAAAAGTGGAAAAAATATGAAAAAATGGGAGCTACTAATATTATTTATTTATTTTTTCTGAAAATTTCATTATTTCCTTACTAAGTAAGGAAGAAGGAAAATGACATAAGTATGCGAAATTAATACGGCAAAGCATTACATTTACATCAAATGGCCTATATATATCTATATGCATTGTGTGTATTTGCTTGCAAGGGAGACTTTGCTTGATCAATTGAATGTAATCTTTTTAAAGGGAAAAAGGAATTGATTAATTTGGATGTATAGTACATATTCTAGTAAGTAACGTGAGGGCAACGAACCTTCTGACCGGAAACAAAGGTTTAAACTTATCTATCTCTACACACTTTAGTAGTAGTATATTGCAATTCTCAATTTCCAAACAGCAGAAATCTTTGAATTGATTGAATCTGTGCCCATGACAAAAAAAAAATTGACTTAATTAAAATTATACATTTTTTATGTTTTAAGCTTAATTGTATTAATTAACAAGCCCTTAAACTTTATCTCAACATGACAAATTAAAAAGAATCATTATGATCAGCTTAATAGTAAAATACTTAAAATTGTTTATAATCTATTTACGAAATCTGTTGACTTATATAATTTTGGAATTGTTAGACAAGTCTACCTGTACTACTCCGTATTATATTACAAGTCTAATTATTGAATGAGTATTTTCTTCATACAAAATTTGAATTTCAAGGTGTTAAGGTTTATATCTTACAATCATTAATATAAGTTATGTAGTGGAATAATATGCACAAGCTCTTAATTAAGATATAATCTTATTGTCACTAAAATTGTATACCAATTTTATTTTTTTCAAAGAAACAAACTTATAAAATTTCGTTAATAATCTTTTCAAGCAATACATGAAGGAACATGATAGAACTCATGTTGACTAGCAAAATCCATGGAACATATAAAATGTTTATATCTTACACTTTTAGAATAAATATAAAACAGTTTATTTATTATACACTGTTAATGTAAATTTTTTTTATATAGTCATCTAATTAAATCAAAATTTATGATTAGTATAATTTTTAAAGTAAATGAAACTTCTTTACTACATACTAATTAAATTCATTTAATGAATAATATGAAACAATCATATGTTACCTATTTACTATTTTAAAGTGTACTTAATTACATTAATGATGTTGAATTTAATGAAATAGATAAGGTGAATTAATATTTAAATTTTTGTCAATAGAGACGTTCATATTTTTTTTTAGTTTCTAACATATAAAAAAAAAGGTCCACAAATAAGAATTATTTAAAACATTTTAAAGAATAAATTAAATAATAAAATTAAAAATAAAAGGTTAACATTTTAATTTTTGAAATTAATAAATTAAGATGACACTGTTTTAAAAAGAATAAAATGGTATTTTTATTTAAAAGGCAAAAACAAAAACATGTGTGATTGTGATGCTTCCAAGTTCCAACTAAGTTTGCTATGTCATGTAAAACTAGTGTACAGGACTGGGCGGTTAGATTCGTGTCCTTTGTCGTCAGGGACTATTCACTATCTTCCTTCGTTTTTCTACCATTTTCAATCACCCCATCATATCAATTTTTCCTTTTTCATTTCTAAATATTTCGGGTTCATCTTCATTCATGCGAATTTGCTAATAGCTCCATTTCTGGAATCAGTGACCATGGTTCTCCATGAACTATGAATTTTGAATATCTCAGTAACAAACAACACTTTGTTTGGTACTTATTTTCTCCATGGCCACTACACCTTCATCTACATACCCTTTTGGAATCTCTCTCCACTCCCAGGGTCGCAGAGTGGATTGCTCAACCTCCATGTTCCCTCTTCATGTCGACCCCTCCGCAATTTCTATGTGCCCACGTTCTGCTTCTAAGGTACCTTTCTCAGTTTTGTTGTTTCATGTATTGTAGAGAATGCAATTGACATGAATTTCAATATACAATACAATAAGTTAAGACTTAAGTTAGTTGACTCTTTTAACATGAAGAAATGTTCAGTTGATTAATAGAACCTTAGCTTTACAAATTACAATGTTATTTTATTTACCTTCCCGTTTGAATATTATTACATAAAAAATTTAGATCTAAGTTGTAATTGATTAGTGGATGAATGGCGGGTAGTGACTAGTATGAAATGGGGTTGTGGATGCAGGGATTAATTGATCGAGTATATGCACGACTTGATAGTGATAATGATTTCTATCGGGAGAAAGGTCCAACACCCATTCTTGACATGGTTGATAACCCTATCTGCTTGAAGAACTTATCTCTCAAGGTTAGCTGTAGTAAACTTGTAGTCATTTTTATCGTTTTCATTTTGCTTTTGCATCATTTTTAGTTACAAATTGCAATCTTGGAAGTATCTCATTCCCTAAATATTTGTCTTTGCAGGAACTGAAACAACTAGCCAGTGAAATCCGGTCAGATTTGTCTTTTATTATGTCAGGTACACAAATATCACCAAAAGCAAGTATGGCAGTGGTGGAGCTGACAGTTGCAATACATCATGTTTTTCATGCTCCAGTAGACAAGATATTGTGGGATGTTGGGGATCAAGTAAGATTTTATGTTATAAGCAAAACTGCAAGTGCCCCTTTCTTGTTTTGAATTTCCCTCTCTACTTTTTGGGGCTCAAAGTTGAACACGAATTGCAGATTGTTAAAATAGTTATTTCCTAGAGTTCATTTTGCGACAAACCAATGGATGTTCTATTTTCTTAGGAGTTCATTTTCAAAGAATTCAATGAATGACCTGGTTGGAATGATGTAAACATTTCATAATTTGTGTCCAGACATATGCACATAAGATTCTTACAGGAAGGCGATCTCTCATGAAGACAATGAGAAAAAAGAATGGCCTTTCTGGTTTTACTTCCCGATCTGAGAGTGAATATGATGCATTTGGCGCGGGTCATGGATGCAACAGTATTTCTGCCGGACTTGGTAGTTTGTAAATTCTTATCCCTTTTTGATAATACTTGTTTCTTCAAACACTACTCATACTCTCATCATATTGTTTATATTGTCATTTACTGGTCTGAGTATGTTTCTGGAATAATCAATTATACTTTTTTCTGCAATGATTCAGGCTGCTTCTCATTTTCCTTTTTAGACGAATAAATAAAATTCCTAGAGGTGAAGTTTAAAAAGATCTTGAAGTCATATATAGAATGTTTTATTTCAGGCATGGCAGTTGCACGGGATATTAAGGGGAGGCGAGAACGTGTAGTTGCAGTTATCAGCAATTGGACAACTATGTCTGGTCAGGCATATGAGGCAATGAGCAATGCAGGATATTTGGATTCAAATATGGTTGTGATTTTGAATGATAGCCGTCACTCTTTACTTCTAAAAATTGAGGAGGGCCCAAAGACATCTGTCAGTGCCCTATCTAGTACCCTAAGCAAGCTCCAGTCCAGTAAATCTTTCCGGAAATTTAGAGAAGCTGCTAAGGTATGATTCTTTTCCTTCTCAGCAATAAAAGAATGCTAGATAGCTGCAAATCAGTCTTCAGTATTTGTTCTTTGCATGCAAGGTCCATATGATAATAACGCCATGTCATTCAACTTTAAAATGAGCAATGTTTGAATGCTATGTAACTCATACTTTTAGTACAAAATGGATTAAATTAGTACATTAGGAGTAATGATATTATCTATGATACGTGGCCTGTCAAAATTATTCATCACTTTGTTTTAATAGTGAGACAACTAAGATTTCCCTCTCTGTGCATTAGGAAAGATAAATAATGTGCAGATCTGCTTTCGACTCTCCCAAATGCATGGTTGTATCTGCATCTTTTGATCTAGTGTTTATACATTACCTTCTCGTATAGAATGAGTTATGTCTAATAAGTAATAATGATGGCCCTTCTTTTAGATCCCAAATTTTATATATCACTGCTTTGTGCTTCATATTCAAATTATGATCAAGTAAGTGACAATGTGTTTGCTTTGTCACAGGGAGTTACAAAACGAATTGGTAGGGGTATGCATGAGTTGGCAGCTAAAGTTGATGAATATGCTCGTGGTATGATGGGTCCTCTAGGTTCTACTCTTTTTGAAGAGCTTGGGTTGTACTACATTGGGCCAGTGGATGGACACAATATTGAAGACCTAGTATGTGTTCTGCAAGAAGTAGCTTCCCTGGATTCAATGGGACCCGTCTTAGTACATGTGGTAACTGATGAAAATCAGGTAGATGAAAGCAGTCAGAAAAGTGATATAACAGACAGGCAGAAGGATGATGGTATTTCTTTTGCTACTCTGATAGTTATATTACATTAATTGTTCCATTGCATATTATTTATTCTAAAATAGCTTATCTAGCCATAATGAGTTCACATTCTAGTTTCTTTCTTGCTTTTAATTTTTTTGGTTTTCCAATTTTCCCCCATGGTTGTGTGCTTATTTCAAGTGCTTAAGCCTTTCAGGAAATGAAATGAATCTCTTCGTATACTGATTACTTATTTTTTATTTCAAATGCTTTCTCTGAATGTGTTCATGGGTTTTCCTGAATCCCTTTTAATATTATTTCCAAGCCTTTTGACTTATTCTGATACAAGTTGAAGCCAGCAGTGCACATATTTGGCTTCTTATCTGGATTCCGGAGTATAATTATTATTAAGGTGCAGTGCCATATCTTCTGAATGTCAGGAGACTGTGGTTTATTCTCTTTATGGGATTGTCTTTCTCATTATTTTTTGGATTTTAATTGATATGTGATTTTGCCATACAGTTATTAATGAGTTATCCATGTTTACTTTTCAGATTCTGTTAAAATTAATTTGTTGGATAATGCTGTTCGGCCTCAAACATATGGTGATTGCTTTGTGGAGACTTTGGTTGCAGAAGCAAAGAAGGACAACGATATTGTTGTTGTTCATGCAGGAATAACGATGGAGCCATCACTTGAATTGTTTCGGGAAAATTTTCCAGATAGGTTTTTTGATGTGGGAATGGCTGAGCAACATGCAGTCACATTTGCTTCTGGTTTGGCATGTGGTGGTTTGAAGCCATTTTGCGTTATACCTTCTTCCTTTCTCCAAAGAGCCTATGACCAGGTCCAACCTTATATTAAGCTTAAAGCCTTAAACTACCATGATAATACCTATTTAATGTTCACAGACCATCTTGATTTCTTTGAGAACAATTATAGTTGATATTGATATAGATTATTAAATTTAATGGTTTCTATAAACAAAAAAATTAATGTGGAGCATGAAGGTTGACTGACAATTACCAGTACTAATTATTTATTAGTTGTTATTATGAGAAAAGGGAGAAAGAGAAGAATGTGGTAACAGCAATGCATATCTGTCTGGTATGTGCTTAGGCTGTCAAATACTCAAATTGTAAGGACTTCACTGAAGGGGATTGTCCGTATGAACCTTCTGGAATTCTGGTGTTGGAGGTTCTTTGACAGAGTTAAAAATAATATGTAACATGGGAAAGTAATTAGGTATCATATCACTATGTGTAATTTTAATATGCATTGGGTGGGTGAAAGTGTGCCTGCCTTGTACCTACTTGTATGCAACGTGGATAGTTAGTGCACATTATGTAATGATTTAATATAAGTAATTATGATTTTTAGTGTTACATATCACATATAGGTGGTACATGATGTTGATCAACAGAAGATTCCAGTGCGTTTTGTCATTACGGGTGCAGGATTGGTAGGTTCTGATGGTCCCCTCCAATGTGGCGCATTTGATATAACCTTCATGTCATGCTTACCAAACATGGTTGTCATGGCGCCATCCGATGAGGTTGAACTCATGCACATGGTGGCTACTGCTACTCATATCAACAATCAGCCAGTTTGTTTTCGGTATCCAAGGGGAGCCCTGGTTGGGAAAAGCCCCACTGTAGGCGAAGGAATCCCCCTCAAGGTAATTAGGCGGCACTCCATTTTTCTTTTTCTTGATACATTGTGAACTTTGAAAAGGTATACTGATTAACAAACCTAAGGAAGTGTCATTCATTTTTAACTTCTCCATGTCATAATAAATTTTAATATATCTTCCTTCTTTAATTTTGAGTGCCTGTGATCAATTCATACGCAGATCGGAAGAGGAAGAGTTATTGTTGAAGGTAAAGATGTTGCTTTCCTAGGATATGGATCGATGGTTCAGAACTGCCTAAAGGCTCATTCACTCCTTGCAAAGCTTGGCATTGAGGTGACTGTTGCAGATGCAAGGTTCTGCAAGCCCCTTGACATCAAGCTTTTGAGGCATCTTTGTAAACATCACTCTTTTCTAATTACAGTTGAAGAAGGATCTATTGGAGGTTTTGGTTCCCATGTTGCTCAGTTTATTGCACTCAATGGACTGCTTGATGGAAGAATTAAGGTAATTAGTTCAAGCTATGTGGGATTGTGAATGTCTTATTCGGCTTCTATTCATAATTGGTGTTAAGTTATAAAATTGATATATCTTTGTAGTATGTACTACTTTGAATTTCTTGGTGGGAAGATAGATGCTGCTTATGTTTTCATAGCACTCAAATATGAATGGTGAATCTTAAAAATTAGTTATGTGCACACATGCAAGTAGCTTGGCTTCCCTTTCAACATGGCAGCATATTGTTTATTTTATATTGTTTTATAGATGATTTAGTAATTTTATGTACATTGTGTTAGGTGCATTTTTAAAACATAGCATTGTATAGCAAGGTATGACAAAATTTTGTTTTTTGTGACCAAGTTTCTGATGATTTGTTGTTGTGGATCAATTCTTCCAGTGGCGACCAATTGTCTTACCAGACAGATATATTGAACATGCATCACCAAATGAACAGCTTGACCAAGCAGGGTTGAGTGGACACCACATTGCAGCCACTGCATTAAGTTTGCTAGGCCATACCCGTGAAGCTCTTCAATTTATGTGTTCCTGACTTGTATGCTTTGGGCTCTTATCCAGATCCTAAGAATTGAAGTTGGATAGCTTCCTGGAAAGGAGAACCATGAATGCAAAGATGTCAAGAATGCCATTTTTTCTGTATAGAACTGATGTTAAATAAGTAATATTAATGAGAGTTTTGTTTTTTAGAAGACCCTGACAATGTAAATACATAATTAACGCCAATCATTTTCTATTTTATTTTTCTACATCATACCACTTACCATAACTATAACAATCTAACAAATCAAGATCTATGATTGTATAGGAAATGCGTTACTTTATATAGGGTACGTGTAGTGATGTACTTGGGACGAGGTGAGACATTTATCTGTATTCTTATCTTCTGTGAAATTTTGATAAGATTGTTTATTTGAACTTGTATTTGATTCGACCAAGACTCAATGATGACATAAAACTAGTTTAATTTGATTTATTAACACAATATATCAATTTTAATGTTATATATAATAATTAAATCGTGAAATAAACTTTCAGTGACTAATGAAACTTTCAAGAATCAAATTATAAGTTCACTTAAAAAAAAAAAAAAAAAAAAAGTTCAAGTGCTTAGATTCAAAAAGAAAGAAGATGCTTAATTTAAAAATTATTTGGCTCAGCTTCTCCTTTTAATGGGAAGAAAAGTGAAAAACAATTAAGATGGGTTAAACATACCCTAAGTCGAGGCATCTGAGAGACATGAACCAACCATCTAGCTTGAAACAACACATCCCTCGTGTTGGAATGACCTTAAATATAATTCGAATTTGTTCACAAAATTCATCCGGTATAAATCATATGTATCTTCTATATATAGGAAGTAATCTTGATTGAATTGATTTAAACTCAACATCACTAATTAGGTTAAAATAATTTAGACTAGTTGATCCACATACTCATAATGAGTGATATTTCACATCTTTAATATTTGATTTTAGTTTTTTGGCTACCAATATTTTAATTTATTCCATAAACTTATTGTGGCTTTTCAACCCTACCAAACTATGTGAGTCCCTTATTCAAGTCTGAAAATAAAGTATATATTAATATATGTCAAACTATTGATGATAATAGTCGCTCCAATTCCGTATTGGCTCCACACTAACCAAAACAAATAAACATATATCATATATCATATTGTTATTAAAAATATTAAAGTATCAATTTGATTTTAATTGTATTAATGTCTGTAGATTTTGCTTGACTCACCGGACAAACTAGATCTGATAATCTAAGTTTAGATTAAAATCTATAATACAACGTCAGGTAAATTCTTATAAACGTACGTACTTTTAAAATTCTGTGTAAAAAAAGAAAATATATGCGTGTCCATCGTAAATTCTTTCCGGCTTTTACATTTTGTGTCTATGTGTTTTTAAAATAATATCATTTTAGTTTCCAAATTTTAAAAACTCTCAAATTAATCACTCATTTTCAATTTAATTATTTAATTTTGTATTTAAAGTGATTTAGATAATGCTTATTAACAACTGATAAATATTATCTAAATTGTTTTAGAATTAAATTAAATAACAAATATAAAAATTAAAGACTTATTTATTTATGTTTAAATTAAGGACTAAATTAAATCACATCACTTTCAAAGTCAAAAAAGTAAAATGATATTTTAATCCTTTTATACACATGTGAGTTACAAATTTGTTACAAATTTATTCAGTAATTAGTAAAGGGTCAAGCTTAAATGGTGTTATTTATTTGATTCTTATATATTAAAAAAAGTTGATTTATATTAAATATCTCTAAATTTTAAAAATATTTAATTTCTTTATAGAAGAATATTATTTACCTTTAATTTTTTTTAAGATGCAATTTAGATTTAGGCTAAGTTGTATCTTTGTTTCCTTATAATGTTCAATATGTAATTTTGGTCTTCATATTTCTAATTTTACAATTTTTATTCCCTAACAATTTCTAATCCTAATTTTGGTTCCTTTATTTTTAGATCTAAGATTATAGTCTTTGAATTTTAAAAAACTTGTAATTTTAGTTCTCTATTTATAAAATTATGGAATTTTAATTTAATTAACTGTTTAATATATTATTTGTTTACCATTAATGTGACAATAATATTGACTATATGTAGAAAGACAAGATTGGACATTAATTAGTAAATGCCATGTCATAATCAATGTTGAAACAATAATAGTCAACAAATTGATATCTAATTATCAAAAATACTTATTTTTAAAAATTAGACACTAAAATTGTGAAATTAAAATAAGACTGAAATTATATACTTTTTTAAAAACTGAAGAATTAAAATTACAGAATTAAAAATAAAACAACCAACAATACATATTAAAAATTATAGAAAGATTAAAATTGCAAAATTATAAATAAAAAGATTACATTTGCAAAATGAAAAATTATAATTAAACTAAAAATATAATTTAGTCTTACATTTGAAAATACCAAATAATTTATAGCAATACAAGTATCAGAGGTAGCATTGGCCTTTTGTTTATAATCCCCAATCCAATTTGTCAATATATATTATAATTAAGATTATTCACATTAGTTAATTGGTAACTAATTAAGAAAAATATTAAATCCAACATAGGCTCACGTGCAAAACCTTATTATCTCATTTTAATCTATAATATCATAAATACAGATCACCATTATCATGGTCCACTTGAATAGACTATGATAATCAATTTATTTATGATTATTAATCTCTAATAGTGTTGTATATCTTCTGCACTAAATTATTTCTTTCAAATAGGTTTTTCACCATTGCCTAAGCAACGGCGATGCCATCTTAATAAGCTGGCTTGCGATTCGGTAATTATGGCCGTCACGTCAGGTGTTGGTACAGTTAAGGATGAAGCCAGTTATAAAAGTGGGGGCACAATCACAGAACTAAAATAGTATCTAAACGTTTGGAACACGCATTTACATAACCAAAATGGACATGGAGCGTATATTCTTAAATTTCGAGTTAGTTAGAGTATTTTTTTTTTCTAAAAAATATTCCAAAAAAAGAAAATAAAAAAAGAATATGAATTGAGTTTCTTTTTAATTTTTTCATTAACAACCATTAACTAATTCTTAAAAACTTTTTCACATAGTTTATCTAAATATACGAAAGAACATAAATAAATTAACTAATGAAAAACTTATTTTAATTTATAAAAAAACTTATTTTATCTTTATTTATTTTTCTTCAAATAGATCTTCTAAAAAAAAACCTTAGCTAAAAAGAAGGACATTATTAAAAAGAGAAAGTGGACCATGCACAGGGACTGACTGCACTACCAGACAACCAATGCCACAGTTAACAAAAGTTATACATATGTTAAAAAGAACAATATCTTAAATATCACACACCCTCCTTTCAACCAGCGGGGCTTGGCTTTTTCCCAGTCCCATTCGACAACAGCATCCTAAGTACTTATATTATATTATTATATTATTACTAAAACACTGCTCCTAACTAATAATTTTGATATTCAATGAGATGGGGCAATTAAACTAACTTAATTACCCCTCACAGGACATTCAAAGAACCAACACCAAAAAAGCAAACAACTGAAAAAAGGAATGTAGAATTTATCGATGGGAACAAATACATAACACTGCTCTTAACTAATTATTCTGGTATTCAATGGGACAACTGAACTAACTTAATTACCCTCTGACACGCCATTCAAGGAAAAACTAAAAGAGCTAAAAAGGAATATGGAATTTATGTATGGGAACAAAACACAAATTTCAAACAAATAATCACACAACACAAAAATCCAAATAACACCAGCCAACTAAAGCCAGCTACCATACGCGTTTCGGCGATTGTCGCTTTTGAGGTATCACGATTGTTACTTTTGTGCTCATCACTCACTCTCCATCTTACTCACCTGTAAGGGTGTAACCCACTTTCCGTGTGCCAGCTATGTCTACACTCATCACATGCATGCAACTCACTTTTCTGTATTAACCCGATACCATGCATCTATATATATATATATATATATATATATATAGTACTACATTATTATTAATTAAAAAATCAATCTCAATCAAACTTACGACAAAAGTTGTTGTTTCGTCTGAATTTATATATGATTTGAGTATTTTAATCAAGGAAAAACTAGCTAGACAAAATATTAATATAATAATGTTATTTAATCAAATAATATTTGTTTTGTTGATTACAATTATATTCATCGTTAGGTATAATGATTAATTTTATTTAAGTTTAGAGTACATATCATGTGAGTTTAATCTTCTCAACATAATCTATTCTCATTTTCACACTGATGAGAATTCAATCTCTTGAATCATATAATTAAAAGAGACGAACCGATTATAAATTGACATTCAACAAAGCCTTTGCATCATTGCATGATGCAATGCAACGTATCATATTTGATCCAGAGGAAACGAAACTTTGATAAATCAACCAAAACTTGCTTTTATCCAAATCAAATAAGCTTTCTAGTTGGTTTTAATAAACTTATAACATAATCACTCATACTATTTTTTAATAAACTAAATTAATTGATTAAATTAAAAGAGTTCTTTTTCTACATATGGAATAAAAAACAAATGCGTATAAATTTATAATATTCACACATCTTAGTCAAATAACGAGTTAGTCCTTGTACATTAAAGGAATGACGCGTGTAGCCTACAGTAGAAGGACAGTAAGTAGTACGTGTGCATGCATGGGACCGGATCACATAGACCTCTCCGAACTCCGAAATCCTTGGATCTCCTCCGTTTGGACTCCAAAAGATTCGGTTTTTCAATGCTAATTTTTGCATTGGCACTGTGAGACCCCGGTTTCTCTTCCTCACTCTACAGAGAGAAGAGAGGGAAGATTCCCAGAAGAGGGTTCCATCCAACTCCACCACCAACAACATACTTATCTTATTTCCTCTGGGTCCCATACGGACCTACCCTCCTCAGTCCTCTCTTTTCAAGTTCGTCTCTTTAATTCATCACTTCATTTTCAATTATCTTTCTTAATTAATAATAATTAATACTAATTGCTAATTAATTAATCATCATTAATCATTTCTTTTTCTTCTCTTTAAGTTATGGTTTGGTTGTGGCTTCCTGAAATGCCTTATATACATACCGCTGCCTGATCCTTATTCATTGGTCTCCCTCCTTCTACATTGGTGCATTTCTCTGTCTTCTGAAAAAGTGAGCACCCCTTTTAACACTCATCTTTATATAATCTAATTCTTTTCACATCAAATAATAATAGTGTAGATACTTTTTATAAGTATTTTCGTGTTGTTTTACTATCTGAATTGAAGTTTTATCTCGATCTAAGAGAAGTTTCTGTTAAATAATAACGTGCCAAAATATATATATATGGAAATGTATATAAGATTTATCCTTTTTATTATTCAATTATTATATGATCTTTTTTTGTCACGCCTCTCTCTCCACCGTCAAGTACTACTTGATCATGGAGCATGTCACGTTGGTATGTTGTGTGTGAGCTTTGACCGGTCCTTGATTTCCTAGATTAACATAAAAACAATAAGCAGTGAATTGGATTCCAAAGATTTCCAATATTGTATATAAAATGTGATTTTTGCTGTATACATACGCGGCAACTCAAGAAATGCATTTTTCATCACATATTCACATGTATCCAACTATTGGCTGTCATTTCTTGAAGTGTCAATTTTGTCCCCTTCTCATTGTTTTTTTTCTCTGTCTTTGACTCCATAATCCATGTCTCATTCCCTCTTTTCTTATTATTTAAATGCATGCTAAGTTGCTAGCAGCTTAACTAGCCATAATATTCCTCACATTACATACATACTTTTTGAGTATCTTCAGATGCAAACCAACTTTCTGAAATAAGTTGTCAATTGATATATCTAATCTGTGCTGTGCATAATTTCCTCCATCAGCTTTGGGAAACATGGGAGCACCATTTAAAGGAATAATTCAAGATGTCAAGGGAAGAGCTCAATGCTACAAACAAGATTGGGCTTGTGCGATTTGTACTGGAGTCGGGTAATTCTTTTCTATCTTTGGCAACACATTGCATACTTACTTATACTTATTAGCAAAATTCTGATTCATGCTTCTTTGATTAATGTCAGCATATTGGCTCCAACATTCTACATATTCTTTGCTTCTGCCCTACCTGTCATTGCTTTTGGAGAGCAACTTAATAGGGATACAAGTAATGCAATCTCTTTTAATCTTTGAGCTAATAGTTGTTTTCAGAGTTTTGGTGGACATCATGTTTGATGTTCTAAAAGTGAGAATATGATGTTTTTTTTAATAGATGGAAGCTTGAGCACAGTGGAAACATTGGCATCTACTGCTATTTGTGGAATTATTCACTCAATATTTGGAGGTCAACCTTTGTTGATTTTAGGAGTTGCTGAACCCACTGTTATAATGTACACTTACCTGTACAATTTTTGCCAACAAAGACCAGAACTGGGTGGAAAGCTCTTTCTGGCTTGGGCTGGTTGGTACGGCTTTTTACATTATAATTCTGTATCTGATTTCCACATAATTTCCTGAATCATTGTACATTACGTTACTTATTAATATTGGCCTAACTTCAATGTTCATTGTGTTGCAGGGTTTGTGTTTGGACGGCATTCTTGTTGATTATGCTTGCAATTTTTAATGCTGGCTCAATTATCACAAGGTTTACAAGAATTGCAGGGGAGTTATTTGGCATGCTCATAACTGTTCTTTTCTTTCAAGAGGCTATAAAGGTGTTGCTTCCTCTTCCTAGCAAAATAGATTGTGAATTAGGTATTGTAGAACTCAACATGACAGTTATTTAAACCTTGAACTACAGGGATTGGTATGTGAGTTCAAACTCGACAAGAATGAAAGCCCTTCCTCAGCAGAAGCTCAATTCCAATGGCTGTATACAAATGGATTACTTGCAATCATTTTCTCTTTTGGACTACTTGGCACAGCCCTTAAAAGCAGAAGAGCAAGATCGTGGCGATATGGAACAGGTATATGATGTCAAATGTCTTACAAACTTACAACATTAGACCTACTTGTACAAATTGTTTTTGTGTTAGGCTTGATTTATCCATAGTCAGTTCTTCTCTGATTCTTATTCTTACTTCCAATGCAGGGTGGCTACGAGGATTTATAGCAGATTATGGGGTTCCATTGATGGTAGTGTTATGGACTCTACTATCTTATGTTGTACCAGGCAAAGTTCCAGATGGTGTTCCTAGAAGGCTTTTTTCTCCCCTTCCCTGGGATCCTTCATCTCTCCATCACTGGACAGTAGTGAAGGTACTTTTATACATTGAGCTTAATTTTTTTCCATCCAAAGTGCATTCTCTCGAAACAGAATCATATCAGTAGTTGGCCCAGGTGGCTATACAAAATACATTGTTTTCGTTCTTGTGTTGATTCTGTCCATGTCAATGTATTCATTCTGGTTTTAGGTAAGGTGTTGGTGTTCCACATTGTGAACAGCAATCAGTGATCATTTTAATTTAGGCATAGCAAAATATCCATCTAACAGTTACTGCAAACTGCAGGATATGACAAAGGTACCCGTGGCTTATATATTTGGGGCAATAATTCCAGCTCTGATGATAGCAAGCTTATACTTTTTCGACCACAGTGTAGCTGCGCAGATGGCGCAACAGAAGAAGTTTAACCTTCAAAAACCATCTGCCTATCACTATGATATTTTGCTGCTTGGAATAATGGTATGTTATTTTGTCTCTAATGTACTTTTTCCTAAAACTTGGCTTTACGTTATTCCATATTGGTAAAGTTTCCTAACAACATATATTTATGGTCCTTTAGACTCTTATTTGCGGCATCCTTGGCCTTCCTCCTTCAAATGGAGTCCTTCCACAGTCCCCTATGCACACAAAGAGTTTAGCAGTTCTTAGGAGGAAGGTAAGTATCATTTTTTTGTATCAAAACTCTTGGTTCTTATTTCTTGAATATCAGCTCAATTTAGATTCTTGTTTTACATTACCAATATGCAGTTGATCCGAAAGAAGGTGGTGAAGAGCGCCAAGGAATGTATTAAGCAACGGAGGACCAATTCTGAATTATATGGAAAGATGCAAGCTGTGATTGTTGAAATGGATGCAGCCCCTACGGTACGGTTTGTTGGCTTGATAGCTGCGTGCCTTTGTGTATGCAGGCATGTCCAAGAGTAATTAATACAGTGCTTGTTTTGAAATTGGTACAGGATAAAGAATTGGAGACTTTGAAGGAAGCTGTAATGAAATCTGATAACGAGAAAGGTGCAGAGGAAAATTTTGATCCTGAGAAACACATAGACGATTATCTACCAGTCCGGGTTAAGGAGCAAAGAATGACCAACTTATTGCAGTCTATTCTGGTTGGCATATCAATCTTAGCCATGTCTGTTATCAAAAGGATACCAACCTCAGTTCTATGGGGATATTTTGCTTACATGGCAATTGATAGTCTCCCAGGGAATCAGTTCTGGGAAAGGATATTGCTCCTCTTTGTCACCCCAAGCCGACGTTACAAGTAAGTATACTAATCTCGTGTAAATTTTTCTCAATTCATAATGGTTTTAAAATTTAGACATTAATCATGGCTTTCAAAATTTTCTTTGCTTTGTGATGAGAATCTAAATAAGCAAAACCAATAATATAGCACCAGGGTGCACAACTAAATATACATTTTACTTTCACTAGCCATTTTCATATAGTTTAAGAAGCTAATAAGGTATTATGTCATGATTCTTGTTTGTGCAGAATTTTGGAAGATTCTCATGCTTCCTTTGTGGAGACAGTGCCATTCAAGACCATAGCTGCATTTACAGCCTTACAGTTAGCATATTTCCTGTTATGTTTTGGAGTGACATGGATACCTATAGGCGGTGTATTGTTTCCATTACCATTTTTTCTTCTCATACTTTTAAGAGAACGCTTGCTTCCAAAGCTATTCAACCCTAGCCATCTTCAAGAACTAGATTCTTCTGGGTATGAGGAAATTGTTGGTGCTGCACATGGTGCATTGAGGGTACGATACGATTTATCATTCATTACATGTGTTCTGCACTTTCTGTTTGTATATTCCAAGTTTTTTAACTTAGGACCTTAAAATGTTTAATCAGGATACGGAGCAGAATGATACTGACACTGATGGAAGCTCGGAAGACTACTATGATGCAGAGATATTGGATGAGATGACCACCAACAGAGGAGAGTTGAAACTTAGAACTGTAAGCAGTTTCAATGATAGAAACCTCAGTTTCAATGATAGAAATCACAGTTTCAATGACAGGAACCACAGTTTCAATGATAGAAACCACAGTTTCAATGATAGAAACCAAAGTTTCAGCGAAGACAGACACAATCAGGTAAATGACTTATATATAGAATACATTAAGGTGTCTCAACTTACAATACATGTCTAATATTTACTATGTTTTGTGTCATCGACTTGGACAGGTTTATCCTGAAAATAATGCTGTTTGAATATGATGAAATCACACTGCAGCCACTATTTTTTAGGATGCAGAAAAGGTTTGGTATAATAATGGTTTGTTCCTGTGGACAGGAGTGCTCACAATATTGTTGTGTAGTCAGTTAAGGTTGAAGATGATCTTCTGTGGAACAAGAAAGGATTCAATCGGTGAAAGTGATGAAAGTCAAAAGGAAAGAGACGTGGACAAAATATGCATTTGAACTTTGAAATGAGCTTTCAAGGGTCAATTCCTTAGTTGGCTACAAAGTTCACTCACAAGAAAATGAGTCAGGTTGGCGTGGAGGGAAAAGAATGATATATGTTATGAGGGGTAAAAAAGATAGGAAGAGGGGAAGACCAAGGAAATGAGAAAGCTCAATTTTGATAGTTAGTTTGAAGTTAAAACATAGATATATGACAGTAGAACATTCTTCAATTTTTTGGAACGCAATTCTTTTGATTGGATACTCAATTCAACTGGCCTGAGTACCAAGCAGAAATTATTTTGTTTGTAACAATC
>JBBMKG010681654.1:0-16599 GCA_037834515.1 Lespedeza cuneata | reverse complement strand
AAAAAAAAATAGTCAAAAGGGAAAACCCACAAAAGGTAATCAGTTGGGTTCTCTAATAGAGATTAATTATCGACAAAATTAGTAATACTTGGTACTAATATTATTATGATTACAATAAAATAAATATAATGTCAATTTGGAACTGCACGTGATGGAAGAGGACGCGGAATAGGATGAAGATGGCTTTCCAACTTCTGCTCCTTCTATTAGATTTTCGTAGAATACACAATATAGAACGAAATCAGATTGAAATGTCATAATAATTCAGTTTGGTTTACATGAGCTAACGGACAAGCTGCCAGCTTCCAATTCATGTTTGTATACATTTTAAAGTTTCACAATTCTTAATTCTATATGACTAGGGGTTGAAGAATAAAAGTAGTTGTTCAAGAATCCCCTCCACCCCACCCTCCCCAGAGCCTTGTATAATATAGTAATGTACATTTAGCTGAATCCTCTAAACACTAGGGACAATACAGATGACATTCTATTGTAACTTTGGGTTAGATTAATCAGTGGCGAGTGGAACCATATGTACATTATATTACATTACAAGTCTGTTTCTCTAGTCTATAAATGCTAACACAGTTCCCTCCATTGTGTAAATGTACACACATTTTGCTCCATGCTGCAGCAAACCGTTCTTTTCTTACTGATAAATTCTCAAGTCATCCAAGCAAGGTCAAGGCACTAGTTGATGTATCCAAAATATCTTTGAAAGCATTCATCGTCCTTGCAATCTTTGCATATAACTTTGTACACTTCAATCAAGAGCCTTGGAAATCGACTTGCAAAGTAGTCATTGAATCCTTCTGGAACAGGTCCTATCAGTTCCTGATAGGCGAGAAGAAACAAATTAGAAGTCATTCATGGGTTATCATGATGAATTACCTTCACATTCCCCTAAGTTTAATGAAATTACATTCAAGAGCCTCTCATTTTTTAACATTACACTAACCTCCCTCAATTCATAAAGAAATCAGGAAAAGTGATTTCAAAGAATCATAAAAATAAAGAACAGAGACATTATGCTGTAAATGAGTAGAAATATTCAGTCCTTCCTGAAAATTGTGTTCCTATATTTCTGCTTTAAGAAATGGAGGTTGGCTCATTCTCCTATACAGCGATAAAATATTTAGAGCTGATTTTGAGCTGGAGAAGCTACATTTTTTTAATTTCCTGCTAATTGCCACCTCTGTTAAAGCAACATTGGGCTATTTAACATGATTCTGGATAATGCAACCTCTAAAGTGAACAAACAGTTTCATGTGTTTCACCCAGGGAAAAAGAAATATCATGAGAAAATGCTTGTCTGAGAAAAAACCTGGATTTCTTGAGGCAATTCTCTAAAATGATTTAGCTTGTTTCTCATGACCCTCAACAAGTCTCTAACACTGTCAAATTTATATCTTCTGTAACGACCAATGTTAGTAATGAAATCAGGATCCAGCTTCTCATCCCATTTTGCACCTAAAGCCAGTGGAGCAATGCTTTCTAGTGCCTTCAAAAGATCAGACTCGCTTTCTCTATCTTCAAGTTCCACCCTATCACTTACGTCACGAAGAAATGAAAGTCTCATCTCAGAGCTCCAAAAAAGAGGATGGTTCAATACTTCAATTGCCTTTGGCCTGACAAAAAATGAAATAATTTCTTCAATGAATTGCTTGCTTGCAACAAGACAAACACAAAAATATACAAAATTCCAGTCCCTTTGATTATTATGATGATAATTTGTGCAATAAATCTAATTTCAACTTGGCCATTGCATGCAACATAATCCCTTTGTTAACCTACCAAGGATAATTAATTTGCTCAAACCATGCCTTTGCATGTATTTGAAAGGCAAATCACCTTTGCCCGCAATTTGCACTAATATTAGCATATTTTAGATCTTTTAGAATTAACCACTTGATCACACCACAACACAATTGCACACATTCTTTAATAAAGAAAGAAACTTAAGGGAGAAGACATAAAGATAGAGAATATTGAGAAATCAAACAAGCTCATTGGTACCAAAATCATGCATTACGGATCAATTATCTTATGGGAGACAAAAAGACTGTTGAAATGCTCAATGAAAATAACCCTATAAGATTCTTCTTATATACAAGGTTTACCACTAACAAAAAAATCCTAAACAGATGGTATTTTCACTAAATAAGAGGTTCAATTTCCCTAAATAAAAGATGCATTGCAACAAGATTCTTGCTTTAGGATTCTTGCACGGCCCAAAAGCACCAAAATTTTATCCTTACATGAAGAATCATCTTGCATTGTCCTAAGTCCTAACTGCTACTGAAATTAAAAAACCAATTGAAGATGCATTGACAGAGCCATTTAATAGAAATATTTTGATAACGTTCATTGGAGATCAATGTAAATAAGTATTAGTAACAAAGTTTGCATTAGGTCCATAACAACCTGAGTGACTGTTTTCTACAAGATGAACACCTACATAACAAAGTGGGGAAAGTTTTATTAAATCATGTCATTTTCATTTCACCCTTCTGACCAAATTTAGGCTCAATTTAAAAGAGGTCCTACCAGTATCAGTAGATATTCAACAACTCAAAATAATGGAAAATACTTATTATTATAGATTTATCACAATAGAATAATGTTCTTCCATTTATTATTTATAAACATCTCAATGGACATATCAATGGACTTTGAAAACTAGAGAAAAAATCTCAATGGACATATCACACACAGATAGAATCTACCAAAACCAAAAGCTGGAAATGTTGCAGGTAATTGCATATTAACAATTCAGATGTGTAATACATTATTTATACTAAACAACAATATTACAAGATGCAAACTATCAATGATTAATGAATGTATGAGAGAGTATAACTATTCTCCTAGAACTCACATTGAATGAGAATGAACTAAAAATAAAATTCACCTTAGATCAGGGTTAGGGTTTAACAAACTAGAAACAAGATCCTCAGCTTCAGGAATGAACTCTAGTAAGAAAAGATCCTTTTGATTTTTCACAATATTGACATCACGCTCAAGACGCTCTCCAAATGGATGTCTTCCTGCAGTCATGCAGAAAAAGAGGACACAACCTAAACTAAATAAATCCACAGCTCGTGTTTGGCGTCCTTGAACAAGTTGCTCTGGTGCTTGCCAACCTGAACTGCCACAGCCTACATTTAAGACATTTAACATGGTTGTGAGATTAAAAGTAAGAATAATGAACTGACTAAAAGCTGCAAATTAACACACAGGAAAAGACTAAATGTGTGCTTGAATTAGCATATTTTGTGTTTAGAAGAACATATATACCAAAATAGACACCATTAGCCATTCATTAGCCGATGCTTAAAAACACAAATAAGTTTTTCTACTCACCAGTAACACTATCAGCAAGAGAAGACATATCTTCGAGAAGGCGTTTGCTGATTCCCATATCAGAAAGTTTTGCACATAACGATCTTTCTTTTATTATCAAAACATTTTGGGGTTTCAAATCCCGATGTATTATTCCTAGTTCATGTAAATGAACAAGCCCAGAAACTATATCCCTGTATTTGAATATAAAAGTGAAAGTCAAGACAATATCAACAAAAAATAAACAAATAATCAAAACAAAAATGTAAAAAGTAAAGATTCATGTTTAAGCAATCACTAAATGAAGACAACTATGAACCTCCAATGACTTGACATGACTACATGAGTCCTAGACGGAAATTAAACAAGACCCTTGCTGCATAATCTTAACTTCTTTTTTTCCTACTGCTACCCTTTCTACCAGTCTTTTGCAACCTTCTCTTTTACCTATATATTGTGCTTGTAAGTTGTATCTTTTCCATCCTACTAGATTCTTCTATTACAAGGCAATGCCCAAATTATTCCAGTAAATTATCACACCATCTCCTCATTCAAGCTATCAAGCCTACCACCTTAGATCTAGCATCCTCACGTATGACAAATTCGTTTTCTTTTCTCCCTAGTTGCAGAAATGCTCCTCCACGTCACCTGAACGAGGTAGATTTCCTTAGCCTAAAACTAGACTACCATATAAGACTTAGGGTTAGGATAACTATCCTATCCTGCAGTAATCAAGCGTTTGATACACCAATAGGATATGATTTGCTTATCCTATTCCTTATCCTATCCTATTGGTGTAGTGTATTTCTTATCCTAAGGAGGGAGCTGGGTTAGAAAACAATAAGATAAGATAGTCTCTTCCTCTCCCTTCTCTGTCATCATCGCCGCCACCATCATTGTCACTGCCACCACCACCGTCACCACCACCACCACCACCACCACCACCACCACCACCACCACCGCCGCCACCACTATCGTTACTATCGTCAGCACCACCGTCGCTCCTACCGTGATTGTCATCACTGTCACTACCATCACCACCACCATCGTCACTACCACCGCCACCACCACCTCCGCCACCACCATCACCACCGCCGTCACCACCACCATCACCACCACCGTCACCACCACCACCACTGTCGTCATCAGCATCACCGCCACCACTACCGTCATTACCGCCACCACCACTATTACGACCACCGCCAGCACTACCATCATCACCATCACCGTCACCACCACCACCATCACCATCATCGCCGCCACCACCACCATCAGTGCTGCCACCACCACCATCACTGCTGCCACCATCACCATCATTACCATCACTAGCACTGTCGCCCCTACTGTGATCACCATCGCCGTCATTACCGTCATCATCATCACCACCGCCATCACCGTCGCCGCCACTACCACTTTTGTCTTTATTGTCGCCACCATCATCTTCTATTGTTATCTAGTTCATGTCATGGTGTACACCAAACATTGGACATGATTAAAGTTTATCCTTCTCTTATCCTATCTTGTTCTTATTCTATTCATATATCATGTCCTATCCTATCCTATCCTGTCCACCAAAAGGATCCTTAATTTCTATAACCCATTAAAAAGAAATGTTCCTTGAGTGCAAGCCAATCACAAAAGTTTTTACTCTAGAATGCACTCATCCATGCATGAGGTATCTCCTTGTTTGCAAAATCAGGCAGAATTCTAACAACTTTCACTCACCATTTTGTCTCGTTAGCTAACAGAGAAATATTACAATCTTTTTCTAACCTAGAAATATGTAATCATTGCAATCTTGTACATCACATACAACAATAGTTCATTGAATCAAGAAATGTTCAATATGTAGTTCATTGAATCAAGAAGTGTTTAATGTTTTCACTGACCTCATCAGTTTCAATAATAGAGGTGATGGAAAGCCATTTGCTTTCCAAAGATATTGCATGTCATTCCCCTTTGTTTCCATTTGAGCATCTTTAAAAAAAGTAGAATATTGGTCCTTGCTAAATGTTGGGTTCTCTGATACATCAGAGTAAATATGAATCAAATCATCCAAGTTGCATGTACAACGCTCCAGAGCAAGATAAACAAAATCATGATCGCATTCCACCCCATACCATCGGACAATGTTTGGATGTCTGTCGGATGCAATGAGATTTTGGATTTCTTTGTGAGCTACATCATGGTGAGACTGAACAAGGCGTTTGACAGCAACTGCTCGGCCTTCATATGTCCCCTCAAGGACAATGGTACCATTGCTTCCTATAGCAATTTCTTTATTTGATACAAATAGTTTACCGATCCTGCGTCCATCAATGTTTGTTTCCTTATTTGTCAATACATCCCTTACAGCTGATGATGACATATGTTTATCGTCCCTTTCAACAATGATGTTCTTTCCTAACTTGCGTGCTTTCTTCTTCTTGGGAGCTAAACTTTTTGAATTGACCTCACTGTTTTGGTCCTTCAATACAACCTTGTTTTTATCCACTGAAGAGTTGTAGAAAATAAAAATGCATCCAAGAATAACTGTAAATAAAATAAGAGGTAATGTTGTTGACTGTTTAATAACTCTGTTTGGATCAACTTCCTTTGGTGCAGTGATCTCCATAAGAGGCTGAGGGAGCACAAGTACATCATCGTTGCCCTCATAAAACCTAATCTTTTCTTGCAAAGAGGGCAAAGAATTTGGCATGGGCAAAGGTAGAATCATATTACCATCCTGACCACGGACAAATCTATCATTATCAGGTTGTGATGGAAGCATTAGATCTGAAGTCCGCAATGGGAGCATATCATTCTTTTGATAAACCCCAGACAATATTCCAGGGTCAGCGGGTTCTAACAGAAAATTCTTACGTTGACGGTAGACTTCTTTTAGTTTTCTGTCCCAACATGTATATGGCATTGCAAAATCCAAGCCCCTGTCGGAAATATATTCATCCTCTGCATCAAATGAAGCCCTGCCAGAAAGTTCTTTGTTATGTTGGCAAAGTAATACAGCCTTAAATTCAGCCACAGCCATAGTCCACAAAACTACTCCTGATCCAGGACCAACAGATTGCAAAAAATAATCTGTCCTAAATATCTTCAGCAAGAACTCAGGTGAATTCAGCTGCGCAGGATCGACAAGCACATTGCTCTTTGTAGCTGTAACCCGCTGCCCATCACCATCACTCGACCTCACGTTAGAACCATTTTTCAAATCAGAGATAGAGTAGCTTCGAACAAGCCCTCCAGTTTTGGCATCGACTTCAAACACAGTGCTTTTTTTGGATCCAAGTATAACTGCCCCATCCTTTGTCACAGTAGGGGTAAAAGCAACATAATCTGCAACTGATTCAGATAATCTCTGCAGGCACCAAAAAGAAAGTCTTAAAACATAACTTGTAACTGAACACACGGTGCAGTAATCATCTTAGTTAAAAGTAATCATCACAAGTATTTCAATGAGTTTAATTGCTATTCACTGTCAGTATACATTGTCATCCAATCCGAATTTACAGTTGATATGACTTTTAAGGTATTTATGTAAAAGTCTACGTCGACACACTAAATGGTGGGTTGTCATCGGAAGACTACGTAAAATTCTTTTACACTGTTGCATACCAATTAAATCCTATTTAAATTGCAAAAAGGAAATAAATAATAAATCATCATCACCAAACCTAATGTTTCTCAATTCTCAGTAAAAAAAAAAACATTGACAAAATAATTGATGTGTGTGTTAAGTGAAGATACCGTTTTACCAAAGCGAGTGTCGTGGACGATTAATTCCCAGTCATCTCCACATTCGATGAGGCCAGTGATGTTGTCGTTAGGGTTATTGACGGCAGCATGATAGGAATGGTAGATTGGGGATCCAGTGGAAAAAGACCAAATTACCCTTCCGGAAACAGTTTCAAACAGATACATAGTGCCATCGAGAGCAGCGACGAGTGCGGTGGTGGGTTGCACAGAGGGAGGGAGAGAGAGTTGGGATTGTGAAGTGGATGAGTGAAGGAGAAGAATTAGGGTTAGAAGAAGAAACGTTGAAACTTGAAATTTCATTTGCCTTGTTTGGAAAGAAAGAAGGGGACGGACATCACAACAGATTCATTCGCTGTTTGACGCGATGCGATGTTCTGTTGGGATCTCGCCAACCCCGTTTTCCGTTAAACCATGAAATTATTCGACGCCCACGCAGGAACAACAATTCAAGGTTACGCGTTTTTTTTTTTTTTTACTGTTACAAAAAAAAAACACAAACAAACGTTGTACATTGCCACGTGGGAACCCATTTTGTCGTGTCAGCTGAAATCCAGATTGACTGCAGTCATGTAATTACACGATCACACACAGTATCTGGTCCTTTAGGCTTTAATTCATCCTAAGGTGGATATTAACTTTTTCTTTTTTTTTCTTTTTGAATATTTTTAGACAAAATGATACTGTGACTATACGTAAGTCAAGGTTCTAATTTATGATTGATATCAACTATCATTTGAATGTATATACTATATGAAATAATTATTTTATATAATTGAAATGTATGATGAATAATATTTTAATATATGTTGTAATTATCATTTTAATTTGTGTAATGTATAAAATAATTTTTTAAATTATATAAATAACATTTAAATATTTTTCAAATCATTATTTAATTATAATTTATGATAAATAATTTAAAATATAAAATAATATTGTTATTAAATCTCATTTAACATTAAATCTATCCTTACGAAATAACTATTTTAACTTTTATAAAAATAAATTTCAAATGAATTAGCTAGTCAGATCACAAAAAGAAAAGAATGTCAAATTGGGTTAACTCAACTTTTTTTAAATGAGTTATATATATTTTTTCCCCCAAGCTATCTTAGTCTGTTAGGTTAGGGCTAATGGCCTGTTGTAGTTATTTATAATTGTTTAAATCGAATAATTTGACTTAATAAAAGAAATTCATAAAGTATTTAATCACAAAGTATTATGAATAGAATTATTTAACATAATAAAAATTCATTTATTTGTTTTCTAAATGTTAATTGTAAAACTAACTAATCCATGCATGCTGCTGACCCAAAAAGTATTATAAATTTGATTATAAAACTTCTTGAAATAAATTTTAAAAAAAACACTTATTTTAATCTTATTTGTTAAAATAAGTGTTTTTTTGAATAATATTAATAATTTCTTATTTTTTGAAAAATTTTATTTAAACTATTTTTATTTAAAATAAATAATTTCTACTTTTATTAAGAAACAATCTACTCATAAAATAATTAATTATTTTATAAATATTTATATTAAAACACTTATTTTAATTTTAAATAAACTGACCCTATATCTAGAAATTTCTTGAAAATAAATTTAGAAAAATTATAAAATTCATATATTAGTTTCATAATTATATGTAAATTCATTTGTAATTTCTTCAAAATATCTCCTTAATAACGGAAACTTTTAACGTCATTGGCTATATAAAAAATTATCAAACAATATAAATTCGATAAGACTTGTTTCTGCAATACAACTGGGAAGAATTCACTAAAAATGAATAAAAATACAAAGAATCAAAACAGAAAAAATGGCTCCAAGTGGACCTTTTTTCTTTTTTCCTGTGAAGAACTACACAAAAAACACACTAATTTGTCCCTGTAGAAGGTGGCCAAAAAGGAAGACATGGGAAGAATGAAAGAAAATATGTATATGCTGCTAGATAATTTTGAATGGCCGTGTCTTGAGTAGGGGACATGGAAGAAAATCACTTCAGTCTCCTAACTTCTTTGTTCTGTGGCATGGGTTGATATGAGAGCAAGCATTGCCAAAATTTCACTCAAAATTGCAAGCACGCCATTGTTCTTTCTATATGTGACCTTGACTAGAAAAAAAAGGGGTGAAAGAAAACTGCTGCATAACATTGTGTCACACAAGCATTATATGTGGTTCTGTATAGAAGAGTTTGATGTTCTAAAGTTTTTTTTTTTTTTGGATAATATTCTGATATGGCTTCAGAGACAGTGAAATTAGGAACTGAAGACACCTTAAGATAATATCCACAAGAGGAATGTTGACCAGGCAGTGAGTGCTATGGCTGCAGCACCATATGTCCACAAGAGAATAACTGAACACTCTTCATTTCCTACTTCAAATAGCTGAGCCATGGTACCTGCGTAATATCATTGAATTTTGACGATAAGGAAACTATGGCCAATGATAGATCAAGTTAAAGTACTTCAATTAAAACCATACAAAGAATGGAATCTATCACTTACTAATATTCATAGCTGGTGGCATGGCATACTGCATCACCAGAACATACTGAAATAAAGGATCAACTGGGAGTAAGCCAAAATTTGCTGCTGCTCTTACAATAAACAATCCAATAACAGGTAGTAACAAAAGTCTAGCTATGATGATGCTGATGAGGGTCAATGGTTTGACACTTGATGATTTCAAGCCTGCAATTTCAAGGCAAAGTTAGTTAAGCCATTTTTTAGGCCATGAAATTGGTAAAAGAAATTATGCTAAGATATCTATAGCAGGTAGTTTTTTTGATACCTTGAACGAGGTTACCACCAAGCAAAAGGGTGATGCAAGGAATGGTACCATCCCTGCAAAGCAACAAGTTCAATCAGATAACTTTGTAGTTGGAAAAGAAATAGACACTTGAGAACAATTTGGTTTTATGAGCAAAGTCACATACCCAAGTAATTGAAGAGAGTCTTGGATGACACGTAGTGGAGCATTGTCTCCGATTATTAGGTTCCTTAGCCATCCAACCGCACCAAAGAGGAAACCAAAAAACTGATCATGGAATATGGAAGTATAGGTGAATGTCAAATTGCATTGAAGTAGTTGAGACTAAAAACCAAAAAACGAATCTAACATAGCAAACAGAAAGGAAAGCAGAAAAAAAGAAATAAGGAACTCACTGTGGCAATTGCTGGTGGTGACATTAGTTCTGCCAGAAGATGGCTCAGAACTTCTATCATTCTATGCCAAGATGGTTCTGTCCCCTTCTTCGATACATTGGTCTGATCTTGGTCGTCAATCTGAAAATTGAGATCCACATCCCTTTTAGTAACTAGTTGAGGATGTTTGATGTAGAAATGGAGTATATGCATGCTTCCAGCAGGTGAAAAATTAGAGTACAAATAGCAGGATAAGATCAATTGTTGATCTGTTACTTGGTAAATTGTTTGGATAATCACTTTTATATAGTTATGTTTTGAGTAAACCTGCATTTTTGTCCTTGAATTACATAGACATTTTCACTTTAATCATTAAAAAGAGAAAATTATGAAAAAGTTTTTGAAATGACATTTCATTGTTTACATTAGTCATTTAGTAAACGTCTTAGCTTAGGTGATGTGCCACATTAAGATTTTGCGTCACTCAAGTTAATACAATTAGGTAACAAATATTCACATTCATAAAAAATTAATGTAAACACGATAAAATATCAATTCAGTATAGCCATAGTGGGTAAATGTTAAGTAGTTGATCATTTTCAAAATCTTCCTACTGAAACAAGTATAGCCATAGTTTAATACATGGGTTGTTAAGATCTTACAATTTGGTTTTCAGTATCACCAATATAAGTAGATGTTGGCACTTCTATTGTTGTGTTTTCACTGTCTTTATCCTTGAGAAGGTGAGTTTCTGCATTACCATCAAGATCTTTGTTGGGAACCTTTAAGATCTCAGCAGCCTCCAGTGCCTTAAATTTCATAGACCTGCTTTTTATTGTTTGGAAAGTGTAGGTCCAGATGAAGATGCCACCAAGCTACAATAACAAAACAAGACAATATAATAAGATACACTACGTCACTGCCCAATACAATTTACTCATATATTTTATATGCAAACATGATGCCTTACCGCCATAGAGAAAGATGCATAAGAGAGTGCATTGTTACGGCAAACATCACGTGCACCAAATGGACCTCCCTTCTCATCACAGATAGCAGGGATGACAACAATAGGAAGATTGCCCATATTTCCTGATCAAAGAAACATAACATTCATGAAATAATAACATTTTTTATGAAGGTTTTCTATTATAATTTCACGGGTTGGAAGAAATGAAAATTGAAGCATTGGATGGGGATGGTGGCATACATATTACAAAGTATTAAGGCATGTATACATGTCCAAATACATTGTCAATTTTCCACCTTCAGCTTCTCCATTCCTTCAAATTTTACTATAACTTGTAATCCTATGGTACCTGATGAACATGCAGCAATAATAAGACCTTCCACTTTCAAATTAGGCTTCAGTAATTTTACAAGTATCCACCCTGCAATCCCTCCAATTAAGAAGGTAAGTCCAACGTTTACAGGCATAAACCACCTGCATAGTTGTAAGATGTGTCAAAAGATATTGTTTATCACAATTTCACAATCAATTAATACAAGTGAACATTGAACACCCTATTTGTACTCTAATTCCATTAAGCAAACATGCATAAATAATGCTTCTGTACTATCAGTGACCAAGTAAGGACTTGTCTAATTCAACAACTCAATTTAGATGCTATAGTAACCTTAGTAGTATATATGTGTAAATGCATGATAAACATTAGTATGTTTGAATATCAAACATGAGATTAAGATTATTTACTTTAATCAGCGAAATCCTACTGACAAAGATAACATAACTAGAGTATGTGCTATAATTAATGAAGCTTATGGCTCTGTACTCTCTGGTGCCAATGAGTGAGATTTCTTATCTCACTCTTCACCGATCGTTAACTTTTTGGTTCGTGTGTCACCTTTTCAATTGGAGGGACAGGGAATGAAATAATTCACATTATTCTGTTCCGATCGTTGACCCTCTGGACCAAATCGTTGATAATAATGTCTATTTTCTAAATATCACCTATAATGAGAAACTTGCACAACTAACTATTAAATATGACTTGATTTATTTATTTTTTCAAAATTATCTATGATATTAATGAGAAACTTACACAACTAACTATTTATTGAATAATAAAAAGGACTGACTTTAATTAAAGATATTTTTGTAAAAAAAATAATTAATACAAAAGACATTTAAAATTGATTCTAACAAAAAGACAAAACTAATTAACACTTTTGATTTAAGTTTTATTAAAAGAACCGGACATAGTAAATTAGAAAAATATAACAGGTGGCATGATGGAAATTACCCGTTCCTCTCTTTTGTACTGCAAACTCATTCATAAAATAAAGCATTTTCTTTTTAAAATATAGATTAATTAAAAAATATAAAATATGAGTTAAGTTTTGATGGATAACATAGACTAAGTTTAGATTAAAGTTGAGACGTGAAAAAGTACTTTTCTGAATTCTAATGCATAATATAAAGGAAAAAAAAATTGTTGTTTTGAGAGCAAAGATATCGTAGTTGAAATCCAAACATGGAAAATGCTCTTGCATGTTTAACAAAAACTGTGTTTTCTAATAAACTAATTAGCATTTTTCTAAAATGACACAACATGAGAGTGGAAAACAAATTAATCCATGTGTACCATGATATCATATCTTCAAGTGAAACACTCTTGGCGAAACTGGCAAATATAAGTGAAGGAGTGAATATAAAGAACACAATCTGCAAAACAGGTAAACAAAAAACACAAAAGAAAAAGGTTATGTATTCGTTTGATTAGACTCATGCAGAATTTGTGCTTCATTAATTTGCTAGCATATGCATATCTGTTACCTTATTCAAGGCTTTTCCAATGTCTGGTGAAAGAAGATTCTGAAAATACTTAGTTGCCATCAAAGCTCCCAATGCACTGACAAGTAGGACTTGAATAACAGGCATAGATGCCACCTCCAACAGTTCAAGAAAACCCATCTTCCTTTACTTTTCTTGTGTTGATCTTCTTCTGCTTGCCGCTTAATATTGCTTCTGAACTCTGATTTTTTATTTTTCTAAATTTATTTTTTCCACCTATATATAGCATCAGGTAACAGGATAGGACAGAACAGAGATGATTCATTAGAATTAAAAACTAGAATAAAATTGATGATGTAGGACAGTGACCAATAAACAACAAGTGTTATGAAGTGCGGACAACAAGTTGAAGTGTTGAACCAATCACCAAGTGTCCAATACAATAGATTTATTATTTATCATGATACATTTGTCTGTTATTCAGGGAAAGCCAAACATTGACCAATGCATTGAAATCAAAACGTGCGTATGTTACTATTATGATGTCATTGCTTTGCTACAACATAGATAGAGGAGTAGGGGATGCATGAAGTAAATTAAACTCGTTAAATAATATATAATGTGTTTCGGCAATATCTTTATATATCAAAAAATGAAAATAAAAATAAACTTTGATTCCTCAGAATCAGATATTCAGATCTATCCAACGAGATCTCTGAAATCAAATGCAAACTGTAGTGACAGAGACGTGTATCCATCTCCAACTTGAATAATTATTTTTAATTAATTCTTAAACATGCACAGAAAGAAGCTAAATTGCACTTTATAACTGTCATTTAAGAAATATTTAAGTCCGAACAACATTCTTAATCATTAAAAGTATTACGCTTTAGGCCCGCTGGAAAAAATTTGTCCAATTCACTTTATGATAAATAATAATCGATTATGAGAAATTATTCTTTCTTTCACATGAACTATCTTTTACTCAACGTACCCACCATGTGCACAAGTGAAAATGGAGCAAATTTCACATGAGCAAATAGGAGTTGATTACTAAAGTGCATACATGTATAATTATAAAGTGCAACAAATTGATTTGAATCTCAAGGAACTAATTAATTAGAAATTTAAAAAATTTCATTATATTCATACATATATATATAGATAATTTGACTAAATATACTAAATTTTAAAAAAATAAACTCTTATCTGTAAGAAATAATTGTTGTCTAGTGTGATTAGAAGCACAAGAGTATTGTAGATTTATTTCATGGGAGTACAAACGTTATACGGTCCCTCGTTAATGATGTCCTAGTTCCCACCTCCCCCAAGTAACAAAGGTTTATTCCATATGCTTTTCCCTCCAACCCCTCCAGCCTCCAGGCCTCCACACTTGTGTCGTTTTCTTAGAATTATTCAAGAAAAGTGAATGATTGATGGCAACATGAGAAGATACAAAGAACCCACAAATTTGTTTGCAAATAATTTTGAGCTAAATTCATTTTAATTGTTTAGTTATAAATCCAATCGCATTTGTTCTCAACTTCTTTTTCTTTTTTATCAATTACAATTGTGGGGGAATAATATGGGACACAAGTTGGGCCTTCCTCCAATGGGGAAAACCCGAAAAAGGTTATATATTTTCCCAGCTTGAAAAGCCGAAGTATGTTATTATCATGAGTAGTGCCTATATCTGTCAAATCTAAGTAAAAAATAAAGAATAAAAATTGGGCTATTTGGTTAAGTAATTTTTATTTAGTAATTTTTTTCAAAAAAGGCAAAAGTAAAGTGGACTAATTTGGTCCGCTTAATAGACTAGGTTAAACCAAGAAAAATGTAACACGTGAAAATTTTGTACTGGGCTCGACCAATTAATATGATTTTATTTTTTTTGTTGTTCATAAAATTAATATGATTTGATAGTCCTAATAGTAATATCATATAAATATTGGTTAAGACTGTGATTTAGGAGACCATAATTTTGGATTATTTAGCATTTTTTTAAAAAAAAGAGTATATTATTGTTATTCTTGGTACATACACGAAGGATGAAATTTTTTGTTATTAATATATACAACAATTAATGCCTAAACGATATGAATGAGGTGACAAAACTGCAGAGTCATGAGATGGATTATGAAGTAAATATTGTCCAAAAGAAATATGTGGTCGAAAAATTGTAGAATATACATCTAAAAATAAAATCCAATGATCTAGAAACAAGTGTAGTTTTTGTTTTATTGTTTTATGGTTCTTGAGTTAACAGATCCTTGGTGTACGTTAGGATCATACATGTGGCGCGTAAAATGACGAAACTTGTTTGAACGAACATTTAATTTCTTGTTTTAGCAGCTCATTGTTCACGTATCTGCATAATGCATTCTGCACAGTTATATAGTTGCAAAGTTGTACTATAGTTTGTATTGTATTATTATTATAAGAGGAGGTTTCGTAAATACTTAGACTTTTGGCTGCTATATTATTGTATTCATATTGACAACCTCCTTTCCTTATCGATCTGTGGCCGCCGCGTTTTTAAGCATAATTTTTTAGTAGTATAATTTTAATTAGTGGAGTATTAAATATTAATTCAGAGTTCAGACCCTCAATTATTTGGACTGTGTCATAATGCCCTTATCGTTTTCAGTTTTCACTTACATAATTAAAATATTACTTCTCTTTTTTATTTGACAGGATAATTAAAATATTACTTAAACGAGCATTAAGTAATACTTTGATAAATATAGAAAATAGTCATTAATATACTTAATTGTTAGATTTATAAATTTATAGACTAACACAATTCGAAGTAATTTTACATTTCACTTTATTATTCAAACTTTAGTCAATAATGAAGAATTTGTTGATAACATTTTTCTTTGTTATAACAATATTTAACATAATTTGTATTTCATTCAAATTAAGGCAAAATTTTATTTCTATATTTATTTTTCTTTGGATTTAATTAATATACACCAATATAAATTTGCTTACATCAACCAATCACAAAATTTCACATTCTTAAAAAGGTTTAAATCTTATCTAATTACCTTAAAAATCACATCTCGATATGCTATATTTGAAGAAAGAAGGGGAATGGGGTGGGGGGAGCCGTGGCCCCCTAAAAATTTTCTTATTATTTACTATATAGGTATTTATTTATATAAATCAACTCTCCTCATTTTCTTTTTCCGTGAAAATTGTTGATGCAAGGCTCTTCGTATAGATAACTTTCACTTCCCATGAGATTTAAACAAATTATTATTTTTATTTATTATTTTTAACACTATATTAGTTTTTCAAAAAAAAGTAAACAAAATATTTATCTAATTAATTAGTTAAAATTAAGGGATTTTATTTGTATAATTTATTGTAAAAGATTTTGTTAGTTTTTCCTTTTTTTAATAAAATAAATTTACTTACTGCACCAAACTTTTCTAATCTCTCGTATTCTATTATCTTAATTTCTTTATAATTTCAAGAGTTCTTCCTTACTATCTTCTATCTACTGAGTAAGTTCATATCTTTTTCATCCTTTTTTTTTCTTATTTATTAATTTAAAAATTAACATTTTATTTTAGAAAATATTTAATATCTTTGATT
>JBBMKG010681653.1:0-16328 GCA_037834515.1 Lespedeza cuneata | reverse complement strand
AAAAAAAAAAAAAAATTGGACGAAGAGGCAAACCCAAAGTGCCAAAGTTGTAGTCATAAAAAAAATAAAAAGTAAATTGTAATTGCTAGGAGAATGTGTCCATCAAATTCATCATTCACGCGCTTCAAGTTATTCTTTCCAAATTATAAACACAAAAATATATCAAACGACATATATATAGAGTGGTCTGGTGGTTGAAAAAAGAAACTTTAAGATGAAGGAAGAAAAGAGACAAAAAAGTCACAAGTTCGATCCTTCCCTTAATATGATGTGAAATAAGCTTCCAAATTATAAAACAGAGCAACCGTTAAGCAAAAGATGTCATTACAATTCCAATTTTCTAAACAATACTTTCCTAACATGATCATTTTGCTAATATGTATTGTCCAGACAAAAATCAAGTTACTATAAACTCATATTCACTTAAATATAATTCTATGACATTATTATAATTCAAAATCAATTCCAACAAGGTACATCTAAATACACACTTAATTTCTGTACCTATTATGCTATTAATCAAAAACCTATAAATATAACATAACCAAAGACCAAAGTAATAATTAAGAAAGAATGAATGAAATTAAGGGTATTGGTGATGATGATTCATTTCAGAAGTGGCAGCCACAACAAAGGTAGAAGAAGCAGACAGTGGAGACAAGGACAACAACCTCAGCCGCGGAGAGTATCTTAAAAACGACGGTGTCCATGATTGTCGTTTGAAGATCCAGTCGTTTCCATCGAAACGGCCACGACACTTTCTTCAACCACAACTTGCTCTTCTTCTTCCCCATCAAACTTAAACTCTCTCTCTTTCTCTATGCTTCTACGTAAATTGGTTTAGTGAGGTGTTGATTTATATATAGAAAATTGAGATAGGGCAAGATGCTTTGGATGCTTCGAAGACAAGGATTATGTTGCTGTCTGCCACTGCTGGCCAATGAAAAGGTTGAACCGTTGAACTGTAAAACATATAATACCACTTTATTTAAGGGCTATGCTTTTGTCACATTTATCAATTGCTGCCTTTTTTGGTCCCAATCATAAAATATTGTACCAATCTTCATCATGGTTTTTATTATAGTTTCCGTTGTAGGCGTAGATTACTAGATTTTAAATTTTTTGCTTTTCATTAGAAAAATAAATAAATTGAGAATCTTAGTAAAAAGAGTGGAGTTGTTGGTTTTCACTACATGTGTTTTTTTAATTTAAGCAAAACTGAAAATATAAATTTTTACATTTGCAAAAGAGATAATCATAAATTAATTCAAACAAATAGGTAACTTGATTAGATTCAGGAAAAAGTAAAATTTTAATTAAAAATTAAAAAATATAATATAAGTAACTTGTTTGTGTTTATGTGTGTGACAACACAAGCAACTGATATTTGAGATAAAAAGTAAAATTTTAATAAAAAAAATGAAAAAAGGGTTATGTATTTTAAAATTATTTTACATAGATAATGCATTATTTTAAAATTCAAAAAATATATTTAAAAATAATTGAGGTTAATATTTTTTGTCCAAATCATAAATATCTTGCACGATAAGCAAACATGTACATCATGGTGGAGTGTTAGAATTAACTGCCGCTCAGTGAATTTTTTTCCCTCAAAACAACTAATAATCCGAGAATTCGAAAAATTATGTAAAAATAATAGACAATAAATTCATGTGTTGTAAATAAGAAATATAATACAAAATATTCTCGTGTTTAAAATGAAAATATAAATTTATAATATAGAAAGTTGGTAGATGAATTGGCTCAAATTACATTAAATGTTGAAACTATAATTCTGATTTTAGTTGCTATAGTTTCTTTATTTGAGATTTTATTTTATTATTTTTATAATAAATGTTAATTATTAATCATTATTTTTTTTTTTAACCACTAAGACAACTTTGTCACTCTAGTTTGATTTTATCATGATTCATGTTCGGTGGTATATCAAAAAGTTTTACATTAGTTGTAAAATTTACCTTAGCTAGGGACGGACCATGAAATCATAAAAAATAGAATTTATTTTATTTTATTGAGATTTATGTTTTAAATTATGTTGTTAATTTTATTCTATTTAGCGACATCGTGATAAATTTAAACGTATCGTCATTGTTTAATAAATAAAACTAATTGATAGGAATAGTCAAGAGTGCATATATTTCAATAAAATTAAGGATTAAATGAATGAAAGGAAACCAAAATTGACTAATTTTTAATATCCAAAAACATATATAAATATTTTCTTAATTCTTAAGTATTTACGTAAGCATGCAAAGAATAATGAAAATATAATATTCCTTTAGAAAAACCAAAATTAATGTGATCTTTCCAGCAAATGTCACCTATGTAGAATTTATGCCTACATTTTTTTTATGAATTTATGTAGCCAAAATCCCTCAATACAAAATTTTCAAAAAATTATTTCCTTATGAGTTAAGACAACTTCTTTACGAGAAACATTTGGCAAAAGATACTCATAGTTCATTCACATCAACGAGTAAGTGAATTCCAGTTTTCCAGCAATTGGTTGCGTGGAACACCTGGTTTCCCATTGTTGTCGTGCAATGCATGATGATAAGACTTGAACTTAATTTGACGATTTATTTTTATCCTCTCTTTCAAGTTTGAATCATGGCTTCGTGGCCTTAGTGAGCTACGAAGCTGACTCACTTTGTCTAAACTTTTTCGTAATAATTAGAAAAAGAAAAAAATGGCTTGGAATGACGTTGGAATTTTGGAGTAAGAAGCTTGCTGGTATCATCCTCAAATAAAAGTGGAAAAATCTAAACTTACACTTCATTTTTAAAGTGTACGAGATAAAAGAAAGTGAAAATCAAGAAGAAAAAAACTGTTTTTTTATTTATTAAAATAAACAACGAGATATTGTTAAGTTTAGGATAGCTTGAATAGAAGCACACTAAGTGCCCTGTCAAAGATACAGAGGGTTACAAGATATAAACCAAAAAAGCATATAAAGGAAATTGGAGCGAGAAAAGAGATAATATGATATAAAATAGGAAGAAAAATTAAAATAAGTATTTAAATGATATGTTCAATTATAACACTCATTCAATCACAATTCATTATTTATTATTTTTTGATTGATTTTTATATAAATACTTTGAAAGTGTCATAAAAAATTTAAATTTTGATTGGATTGATATATAAAAAGTTTTATATAGACGGTGTATAATAATTAAACTCTTCAGATAATAGTCTTTAGGGAAAAAAAATATTTAAACACCCTCAACTTTATCCATTTTATAAATGCATATTTTTAACTTTAATTATGTCACAATTAATTATTGAACTTTAATTTGTTCCAATTGATCTTCAAATTTTATCATTTTTACTTTAATTTCAATTCATCTTAATTAATATTTAAAAAAAATTCTTTTTAAATAATTTCTTATATTAAATTAGGTTATAAAGAAGAAATCTAAATTATTTGTTAGTTTTATTTTTATAAATCTTTTTTTAACACTAAAATGTATAAAATTTAAAATTACAAAATCAATTAAAGATTTTTAGTTATTTTTCTTTTTCTAAATCCATATATTTATAGTAATTTATATATAAAAATGAATTGTAACATAAAAAGAAAAAAAATAATGAATGGATGATTGATATTTAAGATAAAAAAAATTAATTCTAACTTACCAGAAGAAAATAAATATATAAAAATGATAAATTTTAAGAATAAATTAGAAAGTAATTAAAGTTTAAAATATCTATTTATAAAAATTATAAAATTTAAAGATCAATTGAAATGAAATTAGAGTTATGATATCTATTTATAAATAAGATAAAGTTTAAAGATGAATTGTTTAAAAAAAAGTTAATAGTATTTATTTATAAAAATATATATTTTAAGTACCTCTTTTCTCCAGTTTTTATAGTTAATGATGTTAGGTGTTCACATTATTATTTAATCTTAAATTATTAATTGACATCAAACCTAATGTGTAAATCAACTGACATAAATTAATTTAGCTTAGTAGGTGATCTTAAATTTGGGTGGCTTAGATATGTTTGCTTTTAGTAAAAAAAATAAAATTGTTTCTCTACTAAAAAAATATTTATTTTTATAATAATTAATGTATAAATTATACAAATAATTTTTGATTAATTGTGATATAATTTTTTGTTTACAATACACAAAAATTAAATTCACGACAAAACTACAAAAGCAGGCTAGGTTTTTTTCTTGAAGGTGAATATATATAGAAGAGAATTTCTACTATCTTATTTTTATTCAAAGAGAAGTTCTATGATCTGAATCATAATCCAATTGCCTGAACAGCTTGATCATAGTTCCTGTAACTTTCATACAGCTTCGTCTCTTCAATTTTCACTTCATTCCTGTCACGTCTTCATTCTTTGCCCTTTAAACCATTTCTCTTTTTTTGGATAATTGCAGAGTGCGCATCAATTTTCAAACAAAAATCCAACAACAAAAAGAGATTAAAATGAGTGGAGCTATCCATTTTCATTGGTTGTAAATTGCAACAATTGAATCGTTGATAATCTTATGAAATATATATACGAAAACTTATCTACAAATTTTAAAACTTTCGTCTTCTATTAAACTATACTTGAATTAGGATTGCGTCTTTTTTTTAATGCAAATTAGGACTGCGTCTTAATATGAATATCTTTCTTTGTTGATTAAACTGGTCCTACTTTTACTCAATTAGATGTTGATATAAATTGACATTAATTTGAAAGGGATGCCTAGAGTAGAATCTCGTAGTTCAATCACTGAAGATTAACATACTTCTCACGAATTAAATACAAATTTAATTGTTATTATGACTGTGTTTGAATCTAATCACAGTTATAAAAATAATAAAATAAACCAAATTGCATTTTTTTTATTAAATGTTAAAAAGTTATTCAACTTTTATAATAAAAGATATTACACGTACTGATCAATATATCTTAATAGAAAATGTGATTTTTAACTATTCAACAGTTAAATTATAACTATATATATTACTACTGAAATCATTTATGTTAAATTTTAAAAAAATTGAATAATAATAAGATGAAATTCAAATGGTATGCATTTTAATATATATTGAAAATGGTATATTACATGGTAACTTTAAATTATCTAAATAATATATCAAATGATTTTGGATTTGATATAAAATTTTATATATATAATCTATGTTGAAGGAACTTCTAATTCAATGATAAATTTTATGAAGAAGTTATTCAATTAAAAATTATTCAATTTCAATTATTAATTTATTTTTCTTCCTTGTTTTCTGCTTCCAGAATTCATCATATATCCTCTTAAAGATCGCTCCTTTTATTATCAATTTATTGTGAGATTTAATTTTTGTTGATAACAAGTAACAAACTATACAAAATTGGAGAATGTTGCCAGAAGTTTTGGCACTTTCACGCTTGAGTTTATTAGAGATTATCCTACAAATTTAAATTGAAAGAAATTAAAGTGACCAATATAATAAAACATTCTTATGAACAATTGATCATTCCAAATGGTTATTATGATTAGATTATTGATCTTTTACGTACCTATACTTATAGCATATCGTTTGCTAGTGTATTAATACTCCCTCGATCAATCTATTTTATGTGGAAAAAATAAAAAAAGACAAGTAATCATCATCCTATAAAACTACATGGCAATTAATACCAAAATTGAGGAGCTTATGAAAATGATAAATTATTTTCATGAATTTCATAAGCTCTTCTAAATGCTCCCTATATAACTATGTTATAATAAAGATATAACAGTTCTGTTCGTCAAAAAAAGAAAGAAAAAGGATATAACAGTTCTGCCAAAAAAGAAAAAAGAAGAAGAAGATAACAGTATTTAGAGAAAATATTTAATTCTGAAAAAAGAAAAATATCCAAAGATGTCCTTTTAATCTTAAAATATCTATACAAAATATCTTCGACTTCTATTTCAATTGACCAGGTGCAAAAACTTTTATCATCAGCTATTCATATATATTGTCGTATCATTAATTAATTAATTAATTAATTTAAATAACCGTTAAGAAATAACTTTTTAATAAATTAACAATACATAATTAAGTGAAAATATAAAAGAAATTATAGAAAAATTCCATCAAAATTGAATTTATATATATCTTTTATTCATGACTTTTATATAATATATATATATTATTCATTAATTTTATTCTATTTTTCATTGAAAATTGGAATACATTTTTCTTTTGTTCTCCTTGTAAAGTACAAGAACATTTCTCTAGTTATTACTAGTAGCATGTAGTAGATGACATGAGTGTTATTTTCATTCAAACAAAATTGGTTGAGATATACATGTTATGTGTTGGATATTCTTTCTACCTTTGCCCATTGCTTTATCCATCAAGTCGTTTTTTCTTGTATTTTCAGCATATTTTTTCCATTTCATTGTGTTTAGATTTTAGAAAGACAAATTGACATTATTTCATTGGTTCCCTAATTTCATTTTGGTAAGGTCCCTCCAATAAAGGGGTCAATCAAGTGGTCCCAGATACTCATGCCCAGTTGTGTTTAGACGTTAGCTAATCGTTGCTTACTTATTCTCCATCTACAAATGTCAATTTGCAATTGCATAACGGCTACAAATAAATATATAGATTTGTTAACAAATAAAAAAGTATATCACAGAAACCTTTTCGTGATGACCGTTTCATAAAAGAAGCAAGATGATAACATTTGTCACTTTTAGAATTTTGTTGTAATATTTTTCAGAAGAATTTCTTCAACCTTAACTTTAAACTTTATAAAAATTCTAGTTATTGCCCGGGGATTATACATAAAAAAATTGCAGGAAATTTTAAAATTTTTTGTGATATTTATTTTGTGAGATTATAATATTGGTACGAAGCATGCGCGGTTAGATGTAGTGAGGTGAATACATATACGTAATACGTATGAAAGCTTTAATGTTTCTTACGATTTCTTATGGAATTATTTGTAGACAATTTTACAAGAATTGAATTTCCACATGAAAATAACTTAGTTTGAAAAATCTTAGAAAAAACTTTAGGTACAATTGAGCGACGAGAGATTATTCTAGTTTAATCAGTTGTCCCAAATTAGAATGTATGGCAGGAAAAAAAATCGTTTACAATGCTATGAATTGGGTGCTGCTTTAGCAATAGAAAACACTATTAAGGTAATCAATTTCTTCTTTGGGTTATCTCATGTAGCAAATGAGTTTACAGAAATGGGCCTCCATAATAAGTGGGTCACTATTATGGGCCAACTAATTTTTTTGAGTACATATGGCTGTCTAATTTTTGTGTTGATTGAATGTACCAACACAATTAGCAAATAAAAGAAAATTAGAAAATAGAGAAATTTTGCAATATCCATTATTTGAATGTGGTGAAATTTTGACAAAAAGGAAAATGTTTGCATTAAGTTACATACATTATACGCAGAGCATTGAGTACGTGGTGAGAAATTGTTGACGAGTATGGATATTTTAACAATTTACAAGTGTAATCATGTCTAAGTCTCGAGATGATTTAATTTACAATATTTTAGCCCATAAAATGGCAAGTCGCCAGATTGAGCCATCTTGGAGAAGAAGAAGCTTAAAATGAAAAATAAAAAGAAAAAAAAAATGAAAGGGTTCTCTTTCAAATTAATAAATGTTAGTTATGATTTACGAACACAAATTTCTCACATATGTCATGTGGTAAAATTATAGAACAATGTTAATCAGAACAAATTTTAAAAAGTAAAACTGAAAAATTGTTCTTAAGAAGAAATGAGAAAAGAAATTTTAATAAATTTTATTTATTATTTTCTTTAATTAATATAATTAGGATAACAAAGAAGAAATGAGACAAGAAGCAACATTTTTGTTTTGAATTATTAACAGGAATCGGATTGAGTGAGTGAGTCTAAAACAAAAGGATAAGTGTGAGGAAGTGACGCAAACACTAGTTTGTCTGCTTTTGGCAAATCTCACCCAAAATAGCTAACATTGTTTGTCTGGTTGCTAAGGAGAGGACGTGTCAATGAACCCAATTTGTTGAAAACTAAAATTTGGTGCAATCAATGCATTACTATTTTGGAAAAGCATATTTTGTAGAAGGCTTGAAAACAATGAAAGGAAATGTGTCAAGAGATAAAGTTTGGTTGATGGTGGTTACCACTAGTGGGATGATGGCTCACTTGCCACAAACTTTCGCATCAGACACATCTTGATTTTTAACCATTTGGTTCAATATCACAGGCTTTGGTTAGTGCCTGACAACAGAGGCAGGTTCTTAAATAAAGTGGTTCAAAAGTGTGGTTTTCATGAATAATGTCTCATCACATTTATTTACTAAGTTTGAAAATACCTAAGATGGGAATTTTTATCAGATCATTTGACGATATATTGTACGACACCTTTTTTTGAAAAAAATAATAATAATGAATTTACATTTTAAGTTTATTTGTATCCATTAATTATAAGTTTTGGTATGAGAGGCAAATAGAAATAGTACGTTGATTGCTATTTCTCAAATGAAAAGTAAAAAGTAAAAATTTGAATATGAACAAGTATACTTTATCATGTCAAGGCATAGTGGAGTTGTATGAGTTGCATATTAGCATGGAGCAATGGAAAAGATAGATAGTAAACCATATAAAATAATCAGCGTTAGCGAGCGCTAAGCAACCTTTAATTATTTTATTATATTGTATGAATATTTTAGAATTGTGAGTTAGACTCCAACTCAATCTTATAAAATTAATTTATAAGATGAGAATTATCCCCACTTATATACTAATTTCAAGCTTTATCTCTAATTCAACAAGATATAAGTATATTTCTACGTATTAAGTTAAATATAACTTATTTTTCACTATTTCTTCATATTTCTTAATATAGATTGCTATTCATATTCATTTATTGTCATTATTATTATTAGTCTTTAATTTCATAGACAATTTATGAGAAATCATTATTTAGCCAAGTTTAAATAACTATGTTATAATTCAAGTTATGTTGATAAAAATGTTTTAATATAAAGAAAATATGTATGTAGAAGGTTAAAATATAAAAAGTTTTGATACGACACAATTTTATGATATATAATACACAAATGGATAGCCGATACGAGTATGATATGGATGCGTGGTCAATTTCGAAGTATGCATCAGATACTATACTCTGCAAAAAGGACATTGATATTTGATAGATATGATTAACAAGTTAACTAGCTTAAAGCAAAGATTTAAATTTTGATTTTTTTTTTAAATAGTTGAATTTTTAAAGAAAAGTTAATTAAATTGCAAATTACGGTGAAGGCAAAGAATTCAAAGGAAGATGGAGGCAGGTTTATACATGGAGTAATGTTACTTACACATCAAATTTTTACAATAATTATACAGAGAAGAAAGGGATAAAAAAAAGAAAAGAAAAAGTATGAAATAAGATAAACAATATGGTAAAGAGAAAAATATAGAAATAATTTAATTGAAATATAATTAATTATACAAATTTGTCTACTTAAAAAATATTGACGTATATATTATTTTACATAATTATATAATCACAATTTATATAATTTATTATGTATTTATTAAAAGTCATATCACGGCGTGTGAATTATGATTAAATAATTCTATAAAATATTTCATATCACAGTCTATTACAATTAAATTCAATTGATAATATGTTAAAATCAAACTCATAAACAATATTTCTTTTACTCAACAAATTATACTAACCTAAACATTTTTTTCATAAATATCATTGTCGAAGAAATCATAGCGAAATGAATAGCAACAAGAAGCGGCAGGGTCGCATTGGGAAGCGGAAAGCATCGGAAATTGTGAACAGTACTCACCAATCCTTTCCTCCCAAATCATCAAACCAATCATCCACAAAACAAAACTAAGCAAAAACAATGTATAGCATGTTTGGTTCCGTGTCCATACGACTTGACCGTGTCTGTAATGTCAAAAGCTACTATTTGTAGATTCTAAAAATCACGATGAGATGAATTCACTCTCAATCCAAACATACAAATAGTACGTTGAAGTGATGATCCTAGTAAACTGAACAGTAACACAAAATCTTGTGACTGCTATTCTATAATGAACAACACTGACGTAAATTTTAGTTTATTAATTAATATTAAAAGTGCATATTTATCATGAACCACATAAGACAAGACACAAATATATATATATATAGAAAAGAATATATATGAAGAATATGCGGGGCTCACAATTTCGTACCTAACATGTGGTTCTCTTCATCTCCATCTCCTCTTCAACATGTCTTAATAAAATACGCATAATATATAACTCTTCTTTCCAAGATAACCAATACTCTGCCTCTGCACACAAACACCCTTCCCTTTGTTACATAAGCACGTGGACAAGGCCATGTCAACAAATTCCCACGTAAAATTCAAGAATTTCTCCATGTATGTTCTGAATAAGTTTTGAGGCGTGTTTGTAGACAGTGCTCTGCACTAAACTAGTGTTACATATAAATATATATTACATACAACACAAAGATACTTTGTGTGTTTATATAGCAATGGCTGGGAATGCATGGATTAATGGGTACCTTGAGGCTATACTATCAACAGGAACTGGGGCAGGTACTGTTGATGAACAAATGCATAGGCCAGTGACTCCTCCAGAAAGTGGACACTTTAATCCAACCAAGTACTTTGTGGAAGAGGTGGTGTCTAGTGTTGATGAGTCTGATCTTCACCGAACTTGGATCAAGGTTGTTGCTACTCGTAACACTAGAGAACGCAGCTCAAGGTTAGAGAACATGTGCTGGCGCATTTGGCATCTTGCCCGCAAGAAGAAACAGGTAACATAAATATATAACACCTTTTCTTTTTCTTTATATCATTCAATCAATCATCATACATGACTAGCCATAGCCCATAATAAATTATGAACAACTATAAACAGTAGAAAAAACTATGCTGGTTTGAAAAGTATAATTGATTGTAATATGTACATGTGGCATGGCATGTATATTTTTTTCATTACTTGTTTAATGTTTATTTGTTTGATTTGGTTAAGTGATAGCGTTGATCCTTTCTTTCTAAGATAGTTCAAATTGTTTGGTTTAAACTAAAAATTTTCATTTTCATTGTATTTGGTGATGAGTTTTGGGGAAAGTACTATAGAGATTATATTGCGAGTGAGATTAATTGGGGTACAATGTGTAGTTGGAAGGGGAGGAGCTGCAAAGAATAGCGAACCGAAGATGGGAGAGAGAACAAGGACGCAGGGATGCAACAGAGGACATGTCTGAAGAGTTGTCAGAAGGGGAAAAAGGGGATGGCATTGGGGACAAGATACAGATTGAGACACCAAAGAAAAATTTCCACAGGGAGAATTCTAACTTGGAAATATGGTCTGATGACAAAAAGGAAAAGAAGCTTTACATTGTCCTCTTAAGGTATATTAATACTGTTAACATTCTCACAATCTTTTGGCATTCAATCAATGTGTAGTTAGCCAAATTTCTTGGGATGTATTTTAAATTAATGTAATACGAATTGTATCCTTGTGCTACAGTTTGCATGGTTTAGTTCGAGGAGAAAACATGGAGCTTGGTCGAGATTCTGATACTGGTGGACAGGTATTTGACATTGTTACATGAAAAAGCTCATACTCTTGAGAAATTATTAGATGGTGTAAGACTATTATAGTTCTCGTTTATTTCCACATGATGCATAATCGAGTGTTATTAATTCTTTCTTGCAAATTAAAAAACTTGAACATAGTTACATAGAGATTGATCAGACTACGGACACGCGGTAGTCCTGGATCATCTAATAATCTAATAATTTCCTTGACCCTCTCATTTAATTGGTGTTCAGTGTTTCAATCAATGTGTTTTCAGATTAAATATGTGGTAGAACTTGCTCGTGCGTTAGCAAAAATGCCAGGAGTGTATAGAGTAGATCTCTTCACACGCCAAATATCATCTCCTGAAATTGATTGGAGCTATGGAGAACCTACAGAAATGCTAACTGCTGGTGCAGATGAAGATGATGATAACACTGGGGAGAGTAGTGGTGCATATATCATAAGAATACCCTTTGGTCCACGTGACAGATATCTACCGAAAGAGCTTCTCTGGCCCTATATTCAAGAATTTGTAGATGGAGCATTAGCTCACATTCTCAACATGTCAAAAGTATTGGGTGAACAAGTTGGTGGTGGTCAACCAGTGTGGCCATATGTAATTCATGGACACTATGCTGATGCTGGAGATAGTGCTGCTCTTCTTTCAGGTGCCTTGAATGTGCCAATGGTGCTAACGGGTCATTCACTTGGAAGAAACAAGCTAGAACAACTTCTTAAGCAAGGGCGTCAATCAAAGGAAGATATCAATTCAACATATAAGATAATGAGGAGAATAGAGGCAGAGGAACTTTCACTTGATGCTGCTGAACTTGTTATCACTAGTACAAGGCAAGAAATTGATGAGCAATGGGGACTTTATGATGGGTTTAATGTCAAGCTTGAGAAAGTTTTGCGTGCCCGTATTAGACGTGGTGTCAATTGTCATGGCCGATTCATGCCAAGGATGGCGGTAAGAATGCAATTGATGTCACTCTCAGTGTTGGAAAGTCATGAAGTTTTTATTTCTTAAACCTTGGTTAAACTTCTTTGGAATAGAAACCAACTCTAAGTACAAACTTTTTGAATAGATGCTTTATCAGTTAATGTTGTATGAAAGTGCTAATGGTTCAAACATATATAGGTTATCCCACCTGGTATGGACTTTAGCAATGTTGTGACACAAGAAGATGGCCCTGAAGTTGATGGGGAACTCTCACAGCTTACTGGAGGTGTTGATGGCACTTCACCTAAGGCTCTACCAACAATCTGGTTAGAAGTGAGTCACTAACTTGTCTACATATCTTCTATTACATTAGCCCTATCGGAATCAATAAACTTCTCAGTAAACATTTAGAAAGTATAATGAATTAAACTTCTCTTTTTAAGTTAAAATTAACTTACACACTTTAACACTTGTAAATGTTTTCTCATTTAACTACTCTAAAACTTCATGATTTTCACTTAAGAAAGAAATTTAATTCATTTTTGCGCTTTACACATTAAATATTTTTCTCTTATTAGTTTCTTTAACAAAGCACTTAGGGCATTGATTAGCAAAACCTTTTACTATTTTTAGAAGTGTTTTGGAGAAGTTTATCCACACACAACTATTGACTAACAAGTTGCAACTAATAACTTTGTGCAGGTGATGCGTTTCTTCACAAACCCTCATAAACCTATGATCTTAGCTTTGTCAAGGCCAGATCACAAGAAGAACATAACCACTTTGTTAAAAGCTTTTGGAGAATGCCGTCCCTTAAGAGAATTAGCTAATCTTGTAAGTTGACATAATTCAACTTCTCACTTACTTGGTGGGAACTATTGGTTTGTGTAAAGAGACTAATATGTTTCCAAAACAGACGCTTATAATGGGAAACAGAGATGACATAGATGAAATGTCCTCTGGGAATGCTAGTGTGCTCACAACAGTGTTGAAATTGATTGATAAGTATGACCTATACGGACAAGTGGCATACCCAAAACATCACAAGCAATATGATGTTCCAGAGATTTATAGATTTGCTGCAAAAACAAAGGTATATAGTTCATTCAAGTTTTAATATGCAGTTGAGATCTAACTTCTTATGTTATAAAGATGATGGCCAGATAACTAATTTGAAATTTCTCTCAGGGTGTTTTCATAAATCCAGCTTTAGTGGAACCCTTTGGTCTTACTTTAATTGAGGTAGGCTTTAAGTAAACAATTAGCAACTTTTGTAATATTATTCTTATTTTAATTCTAAACAGCCAAAGTGATGAATGAATATGCTTAAACTCATGCAGGCAGCAGCACATGGACTTCCAATGGTGGCCACTAAAAATGGGGGACCTGTAGACATTCATCGGGTAACTAAAGAATTAAGTTTATGTAATCAATATGATGGATGCTAACAAGAAAATAACAATTAATAACTAACATTTGTTGATTAAAAAAAAAAAAATGATGCATCCTGGGAAGTTCTGACATGAATTATTTCGTCAGATGGCATCAAGGCATTAGAAAAAAATAAAATAAAACTTACATAGGGAATCAAAGTTCGAATATCTGCTGAGAGAGGTACACAAATCTAGTATCTAACAAGAAGTGGGGGAACTAAGGAAAATGCAACAGTATATAGTGATTTGGATTTGAAAATCAAACATGACGAACACCTTATTAAGTCTCTAACTCCTTGTCAATTGTGATGTTAGGCACTGAACAATGGTTTGCTTGTGGACCCTCATGATGACAAAGCAATTGCTGATGCATTGGTGAAGTTATTGTCAGAGAAAAACCTGTGGTATGAGTGCAGGAAAAATGGTTGGAAGAACATACACCTTTTCTCATGGCCAGAACACTGCCGCACTTACTTGACTAGGGTGGCAGCGTGCCGAATGAGGCATCCACAATGGCAAACCAACAATCCAGAGGATGATAAAGCTGTTGAAGAAGAAGAGTCTTTCAATGATTCACTCAAAGATGAACAAGACATGTCCCTTAGGCTCTCAATTGATGGTGATTTGGCTGCAGCAAGTGGTGGTCTTGATGTGCAAGACCAAGTGAAACGCATCATAAGCAAGATAAGGAAGCCAGATTCTGGTTCAAATAGTGGTGGTGGAGGAAATATCAATATGCTGCATGACAATGTAGCTAGCACTAGCAAATATCCTCTATTGAGGAGAAGGCGTAGGCTGATTGTTATAGCACTTGATTTGTATGATAATAATGGAGCTCCAGAGAACAAGATGATTGAGATAGTGCAAAAGATAATTAAAGCTGTTCAGCTTGATCCTCAAACTGCTAGAGTTACAGGGTTTGCTTTATCAACTGCTATGCCTGTGCAAGAAACTATAGAATTCCTTGCATCAGGCAATGTTGCAGTGAATGAGTTTGATGCTCTAATTTGCAGTAGTGGCAGTCAAGTTTACTACCCTGGGCCTGGTTTCAATACAGAAGAAGGAAAGCTTTTGCCTGATCCAGATTATGAGGTACATATTGACTACCGTTGGGGGTGTGAAGGTGTCAAGAAAACCATTTGGAAACTCATGAATGGTGAAGAAAGTTCTGAGAAAGCTTCCAGCTCCATTGAGGAAGATCTGAAATCCAGCAATGCACATTGCCTCTCGTACAAAATAAAGGATCTTAGTAAGGTATTATCATGACATTTACTATTATATTAATGGTCACGTTATTTACATTTGCTATACAATGTGAGTATGAAATTTTTTATATAAACATCCAATTAGAATTCACAGTTATTATAACTTTTAGTGTATTATATAAAAGTCAATAAATATATCATAAATGATTTATGATTGAATGATATTATAAAATTCTCTATTATGTCAATACATACCGATCAAATCCTTTACTTTTAGTCCGTATATCAGGAAATCATAAGCTTTAGTCCTTACACATGTATCTCTGAAAAAATTAGGAGCAAGAATAGCTTAACTTATGGCTGCACTTAGAAACACAATCCTGTCAGTTAATTTTGTGCTAATTTCAGGCAAGAAAGGTTGATGAGTTGAGGCAGAAGCTTAGGATGCGAGGTCTACGTTGTCATGCTATGTACTGCAGGGTGTCATCTAGAATGCATGTGATTCCACTTCTTGCATCTAGAGCCCAGGCACTCAGGTAAATAATAACAGCACTTAATGCTTTCTAATAAATATTTGCAATCAGTTCATAATATAAAGTAATTTGAGAAATTGAATGTTATTATTCGCTCATATATATGTCAGGTATCTCTTTGTACGTTGGAGATTGAATTTATCAAACATGTATGTGATCCTTGGAGAAACCGGGGACACTGATTATGAGGAAATGATTTCTGGAACACATAAGACCATAATCATGAAGGGAGTGGTGTCTAAGGGTTCAGAAGAGTTACTTAGAGGTCCAGGAAGCTACCAAAGAGATGATATTGTCCCAAATGAGAGTCCTCTTGTTGCATCCATTAATGACACAACACACGAAAACATTGCTAATGCTTTGAAGCAACTTTCCAAATCTGGAGGAATCTGAAGTGCTATACATATATTAAGTACATTTTTCTATGCTCTTTCTCCTTCAAAACGAGCAATAAATTTTATTTACCTTTCCATAGTGCAAAAGGAAAATTGGATGTAAATTATCTGTTACCTAATGCATATATATATTTAATCTTGCCAAAATGTTACTAGATCGTGCTTTTCTTTGTTATAAAATGTTGCTATGCCGCATCACCAGGTTCTTTTCTTTTCCATTA
>JBBMKG010681652.1:0-16166 GCA_037834515.1 Lespedeza cuneata | reverse complement strand
TTTTTTTTTTGTGAAATGATATTATTCATTCTAGAAATCTCTAGGGAAGGAAATGTCTGCAGTATCTGCCCTTAAAGTATTACAAATAAAATATGTTACTAGATGGAACACATGATAATCATGAAGTATGTCAAGGCCATATTTTATTAATCTATCTGCGACTTGATTTGCCTCTCGAAACATGTGCAACCATAGAATTAATCTTTCGTTTCGATGAATTGCATGAATTTTGTTGATCAAGTTTGCTTGAGGGTGAAAAGAGCAGCACCCTTTTGAAAATAAATAATGTTTTGTTGATAAAATGTTATATTTATATTGATAACGAGAATATTAAATTACTTATGTAAAATATATATTGATTATAATTACATATATATATATATATATAATTATACATAATATTAACACTAATATATTATGTTAAAAAGTCAAGTCAACTTGTCTCAAATATTACTGAGTTGAGTTCAAGTTGATGAAATTATCTTTACTTCGACGTATATAAACTCGCTCACATACATCTCTATTTTAGCATTAAGGGTAACTTTTTTTTTTTTTTTTTTCCTCTCTCTCTCTAAAGAATAATGTTATATATTTAGAAATTACATTATCAAAGATACTAAAACTAAAACTAAAAGTATTATTTATGCGTAAATTCAAAAATACATTTGTTATATTTTAATATTCTTATTTTTTTAAATACATTAAAACTATCAAATTAAAAGTAAAACTAAAAATGAAAGTTATAATTGAATCCGAGAATAACTTTCCATATTTATATGAAAATCTAAATCTAAATTCTAAATCCTAAACTTATTCCTCGTTATGAAATTATGAAATAAACATAAAGTATAATAAATTATTATTACTTTTTCAGAAATGAATACTGCTTATAAATAATTATTTAAAAAATTTAATTACTATGCGCCATGCTCGGTCTCTCTCAAAGACGAAGACGCTGACTCCATTGTCGATGTCGTCGTCTTTAGCAATGGTTTTTTTGGAGATGCTGGTATATGGTGTGTTTGGTTTGGTCCTATCAACTTTTGTAAGTTGATTTCATGAAATCCAAAAGCTTCATGTTTAACCACCCAATTCTCCAAAAGCTGCAAAAATGTCACAGCCTCAACACCCTTAAGCAAGTTCATGCTCAAATGCTAACTCTTGGTCTCTCACTTCAAACATACTATCTCAGTCACCTCCTTAACAAATCCTCCAAATTTGACTCAACCTATGCTCTTACCATCTTTAACCATATCTCAGCCCCAACACTTTTTCTCTACAATACACTCATTTCTTCATTCTCCCATCACACTCACCAAATTCATCTAGCTTTCTCACTTTATAACAAGATTCTCACCCACAACACCCTCCAACCCAATTGCTTCACTTTTCCCTCTCTCTTCAAGGCTTGTGCTTTTGATCCTTGGCTCCAACATGGTCCTCCCCTCCATGCCCATATTTTTAAATTCCTTCAACCCCCTTATGACCACTTTGTCCAAGCCTCATTGCTTAATTTCTATGCTAAATTTGGAAAATTGTGTGTGTCTAGATATCTGTTCAATCAAATTAGTGAACCTGACATTGCCACATGGAATACCATGTTGGCTGGGTATGCTCAAAGTGCAAGTCATGTTAGTTACTCAACCAGTTTTGGAGATGCTGATATGTCCTTAGAGGCATTGTATTTGTTCATTGACATGCAGTTGTCTCAGATAAAGCCTAATGAAGTTACACTTGTGGCATTGATTAGTGCATGTTCTAGTTTAGGTGCACTTAGTCAGGGTGCTTGGGCACATGGTTATGTGTTAAGGAACAATCTTAAACTCAATCGATTCGTCGGAACTGCGCTGGTGGATATGTATTCCAAATGTGGTTGTCTGAATCTTGCATGTCAACTGTTTGATCAAGTGTCCGACAGAGACACGTTTTGCTACAATGCCATGATTGGAGGGTTTGCAGTTCATGGCCATGGGAATCAGGCACTTGAACTGTATAGAAAGATGAAATTTGAGGGGCTAGTTCCTGATGGTGCAACGATTGTAATTACTATGTTTGCCTGCTCTCATGGTGGATTGATAGAGGAGGGTGTGGAAATTTTCGAGTCCATGAAGGCGGTTCATGGGTTGGAGCCAAAACTTGAGCATTATGGATGCCTAATCGATCTTCTGGGTCGAGCTGGGAGATTAAAGGAGGCAAAGGAGAGGTTACAAGATATGCCCATGAAACCAAATGCAGTTTTGTGGAGGTCTTTACTTGGAGCAGCAAGACTTCATGGCAACTTAGAGATGGGGGAAGCTGCTCTCAAACACTTAATAGAGCTAGAACCAGAAACAAGTGGAAACTATGTGCTTCTATCTAATATGTATGCTAGCATTGCTAGGTGGAATGATGTGAAGAGAGTGAGGATGCTGATGAAAGATCATCGGGTTCACAAGTTGCCTGGTTTTAGCTTAGTGGAGATTAATGGTGCCATGCATGAATTTCTCACAGGTGACAAAGCTCATCCACTTTCAAAAGAAATATATTTGAAGATTGGGGAGATAAATAGAAGACTTCAAGAATATGGTTACAAGCCAAGAACGTCAGAAGTTTTGTTTGATGTAGAAGAAGAAGATAAGGAAGATGTCCTTTCTTACCACAGTGAAAGGCTGGCTATAGCATTTGCACTAATAGCATCTCCTTCAAGTTTGCCTATAAGAATTATAAAAAACCTTAGAGTATGTGGGGATTGCCATGATTTTACTAAGCTAATATCAATTGCATATCAAAGAGATATTATAGTTAGAGATCGAAATCGGTTTCACCATTTTAAGGATGGGAGTTGTTCTTGTCTAGATTACTGGTGATACCTTGTTCACCTTACAACAAAATTAATACCTGAAAGAAAAGTATAGTTTGCTACATTATTGTGAAATTCATTTTATTTATTTTTTACCTGAAATGGGTGTAGTTTTTTATTTAGCCGATGACGTGAGAAAAACTTCCATCAGCTTAGGCAATATCAACCAGAAAGGCAGTCCATGACACTCATTGCAGCCATTGAACGCATCTTATTTCTTAATATCAACATCCTCCAGTTTCTTCTTTGTTTTCTCTAACCTTTGGTTCTCCTCTACCTTTCTTCTTCATCTAATATAATGAAGAAAATTAGCAGATTAAATGTAACAGCTAAGCTCACTAGATTGGGTGAGTTACCATGTTACATGGATTATTTTAACACCATTTTACTCTATACAACAACCAAAGCATAGCAAAAACACTGATTAGAACCCCTTTGAAACCTTTGTTTAATTTAGAAAATAGTTACTGAAGGCCAATCGCTAATTTGCTCATTTAGTTCCATACAAGGCAACTTCTTTGGGAAATTAACTGCTTGGTAGCGGAAATCCTAAAGGTGACCTCAAAAGAAAGGTTCTTGCTTGAACAATGCAAGGAGTTTTAATACTCGTTAGCAGCCATGCAGGTAAATCATGTTTGCTTGAAGCTATCTCAGACTAATATGCTGTATCAAGATTCCTATTGTTATTTTGTTTCTTATAATTCTGGCAGGTCAAGGATTGTAGCTTAAGAACGCGTATGTTACAACTTTCTCGCGTGCCAACTTCCAACTGCCTGACAACACGTGTGTAGAACTGATCTCATTTGCTACTCACTCTTAATGCTAACACAACTCCCAGCCTTTTATTCTTTACGGAGCGGAGATATAAGACAGAAGGTAATAAGAATGGAATGGGTTAATAGCTTGTTTTTAACTGGTAGTAAAGAAGTTGTTAAAAGCAAGAACTAAAAACAAAATGAAAATAATATTCAAGAACTAGGATCGGACAATATTTAATTTAAACACTAAATTCAAAAATTGCCCAAAGATTAGAAATTAAATTTATAATTTTACTTAATTTTTTACTGGTGGTTTTGGTTGCTAAATGTGAACCTTGATGTAATGATAAAATTGTCAATTTGACTGATTTATCATGTATTCGAATTTGAAAACAGTCTGCATATATAATGGGAAAACCGAGAAGTCAATATTTTTCTCAACTATAATTAGTTTTTTGTTGTTTAAATTGCTATTACTAACCAATAATATTAAATTACACAAATATGGTGATCGATATTCCAGTATTGATATCATAGTCACATTTCATCTCATAAATTATTGCTAATTTAGTATCTAGCTAGGTATTCATATGTCATAAAAATCTATTTTTTCCCCCATCAATTATATTGTCATCAAATAAAGACAAGCAATAACGGATTAGCTAGTTCACGGCTGGGAAAGTGTAAGAAAGAAAGATTTTGCCTATGCTCATTAGTCCTCCCTTCCTTATAGATTGTATAATTGGTAAATAAGAAAGTAAAAACAATATTTCAACAAAAGATAATAGAGTAATATTAAAGAACTAGACCTAAGTTTGTCCATGAATTGTTGTGCTAGCTAGCAACTAACATTGAAGAAAGTAGTAATATTCAATAACTGATACTCATCTAATAATAAGAGAATATAAACAAGAAGCTTATTTAGGTATTAGAAGAATAGTGTAAGGATGTTGCTTTGACTTTGAGTAGCAGAATCGTCTGTTCTACCTGCCAACGTGGAGGTCTCGGATTGGTGAGAGGGTGTTCCGATACGTGGCTTCTTTGGGGTGTGACGCATTCCATCTCTTTCCACACCTTGGTGTTGTTGATGATCAAAGTGAGGTAGTGGGGTCAACGTAGGAGCACCTCGGAGCACTTTGTCCACACCCATTTGACAGAGGTGCCAGTTGCCAGTCCACAACAGCCCCACAGCTCCATTCACTGGATTTATAGTACGCCCCACTGCTTCATAAAGCAGTGACTCAAACAAAGCTGCTAGTTATATCACACCACATGTCACCACTCAACTCTATTTCCCAAACTTTCATACACACGCATAATAAATAAACAAGGTCTAAATATGTTTTAGAAGTAAAAATTATAACTACTAGTTTTTAAGAATCACATCTAAGATGTGAAAAATCACATGCAAAACATAGAATCAAATACACTTATAGTATTATGATCTAATGTAGATTATCATCTCTAGCAAGCTATTTGAAAGATTAGTGATATAATAGCATCTTTAATGAGGTTCTTAAACTTTAAAACTAGTTGTCGAAAGGAGGTTTAGCTTAATCGGCTAAATGAATGAATTATTATAAATCTCGTGAAACCATCTTTGATTTTCGGGATAAAGAAAACTTCAAAACTAGTTTTTATTCTTATAGAGCTTTACTATTAGAGTAATTCACGTGACAAGTTTTATATATATAAGAACAGTATTACTTATATAAATGACGGTTTTTATCAATTCTTAAGAATTGTGGGACAATTGCAGAACTAATTACTAATTAAAAGAAGAGAATTCATGCATGTATCTCCATTTAATTATATATGGTTTTGATATGTTTTTTTCCATGCATGAATGAAACACAGAGATGACACATATATAGGCATGTATACCGGATCTTTGGTTGGCGTGTACAGAGGAAAGGAAAGACATGAGAGTGGCACGGCCGAAGAACTTGGCGACGAAGAGGGTGGCGCGAGCCTGAGCTTGTGGATTCTCTATCCTTAGTAGGCAATGTCGTAGCATGCAGTCCTCACTGCAACCCTTTCGGAGGACACGACAACCATTGCAGCTCATCTTTTTATTTTTCTTCTTTATTTTGATCGATCCACACCCCACCTTAGTAATTGTTAACCTCACGCTTCCCCACACATAATAATCTTAATTTATACTATGAATCAACAACTACACTTGGACAGTGTATAGGGAATATATATTTTAATTAAATGGCCACAGTTAGCTACCCAGTCTTAGAAAAGGATATGATCATGTAGGTTTTATATCTATATATGAAGGAAAGTGAGTTAGGCATAAGTGGTATATATAAAGTGAGAGTGTGTGGGAAACATGCATGCATCATCAGTTAATCAACCAACCCTCGTTCACTTTTATTTATTATTAGTATCATTTTTTATTATACAATTCAACCATGGTTGAGTTACTAACTAATGGTAGGGTCATGTGGAAGCGACTGTGGGGCTAAGTAGTATTCCAAAGACATGGGTGCTCATGGCCTGCTCAGGTTCTCCGCAGATGTTGGAATTTATCCATAGTTTGGATTCCCCTCAACGTGTCTATTTCCAATCAACCATCAAGTTCTCTCTTCATTAATTCCCCCATTCAGATCAATATTGTAAATGGAAGCTATATTGTTCTCATGAATATAGTGTAGGTTAGTATAATGTGTTTCCATATGCATATGCATGTATTAGGAATTGAACTCTTGATCATGTGTTTTAGTGGCAAGACAATAAGTAAATTATGTTACACTGTGTTGATCATAACTGAATAAACTTTGTATATATCTTGATTTGCCAGAGATCATTCTAAAATTTTCATCCCAAACTTGCTTATCATTATCAATTGAGCTAGATAGTAGACACTAATTGATTCAAAATGTAGTGATTAATGAGTTTTGATATACATGACACGAGGATGATGATAATGATTATAAGCTGGCGTATAAAGCTACGTGCATATAGGCATGATACGTGGCAATTGGCATCTTTATCCGAAAAGGACCACATCTACATCCACATGAAAAGAGTTTGGCGTATTTCCCAACAAAATTAGTGTCTGTGGAGAATGGGATTCCAATTAGGTTAATCTTTCGCAGCTAAAGACTTTAGACTTATATACATACATGCATCTTATGTGGTTAAATAAAGGTGACTCCACCATGGTATCAAATTGCTGTTATATTTAAATTGGGGGGCAGGACCCAATATATCCCCTGCTAATTATTATTAATACTATTAATTAACTTTGATCAGGCACTACACTTTTGAAAACTATTTTGTGAAAGAGGGACTATTATTGGTGCTTCTTCATTATAAACACAAAGAGGTATCTTTGTCCCTTCAATGCATCAGGAAGACAAATGGAATTTGGGCATTATTATTATTCTTGCTTGCAGGCACCTTTCAATGAATTTGACCTTTTTGTTGAATCTAATCTCAGTTGAAGTTGGAAAATGCCCTCCTTGTGTATAAATGTCAAATAACCATTTTTGACGATAATTTGTTCACTTTTTTTTTTCTTTCTATTTTCTTATCTTGATCAATATTTTTGTGTATAATAAATAACCATTCCTACGGCTTCGATTTTAACATTTTGCCACTCCTTTGTAATAAACGAATCTTGGTTTAGATTTTGGAGTAAAGCTCCAATGAAGCTGATCAGTGTGACAGAAACGAAGTGGAGAAAGGTACACTATGCAAAATATTAACCAACTGAAGTTGACAGATAGGTTATTAAATGCCACATAGCATAGTAACTATTGGTTGCAATGTTGCATTAGTAATATTTATTTGGGTTTGATTAAACTTGCTGCCGCGGCACAATTAACTGGCCTAAGCCCTAAGGAGTGACCTTGAATTTATTAATATTAATAATCCAGCCTAGAAAGATCGGTATGCGGTTAACGGGTACCGGATCATAATTAATTTTCAAATGGTTGTGACGTGCATTTTAAAGCATGTTTCTGTGGATTTTATGGGAACAAGTTTATTTCTTTTGATTTATAAACAAATTGGATAGTCAAATTACAATTTCATGGCACTGACCTGCCTATTGTCAATTGTGTTGTTTTACTTATTTCTTGATGTATTTTTGGTCTATACTGTATGTTGGAAGTCTCACTAATTCCGCTGTACCATAGTGAAAAAAATGCAAATGGATCTTTAAAAGAATCTACAAGTGGCCATTATATTTTATGCAAAAACAATTGGTTTGACTTCAAACTAGAATAATGGATCACAAGCTTGCAATTCCACAAAAATCTTAATGCATGTGTTCCTCAGAATCCCCCACAATAATAGATATATTTTAACTACTAGATACTTCTACTCGCACATCTTTTATAGCACACTTGGTTATTCAAACATTAGGTACAAAAAATAGACCATGAGGCCTTGTCAGACTTTGGTAAAACACATGGTAGTAACTGACTTATGATTACAGTGGTAAGTGGTAAGTAGCGTTGAATATTTTAGTAAGAAAAGGGGTGTGTTTGTAGTCTTGGAAGATTTCAATTTCAATGATGTGCAAAGGGTGGTTAAAACGACTATTGAAGGACAGATGTTTGGATTACATGATTTCCATTCTTCACAATTCTACTGTTTTAAGCTATATGTACTCTACTCAATTTAGAGGAGATAAACCACTAGTGTTGGAATCTTCTTCTCATAGCGAAACTAGTAAAAAGAAAGAAAAGAAACAATAATAGAAAAGCCAACAAAATGAACCAAAAACTACTTTCATGAAACAGAATGCCTCCTATTTCTGGATGGAGTAGATTTGGCTTCTTCAGGGTTAGCAGAACTAATACTCTCTGATGAGTCTGAGCCACTATTTTCACCTTGTCCCCCTTTGCTGGCCCAAAGCTTTATGAAAGACTTCTTTGACTTGAGTAACCCTTTCACCTTGCCAATGACAGCCTTGTCCATGCTTGCTTTGTTATCTCCATCTTTGTCATTGTTTCCAACTCCATTGCTCATCCTCAATGATGCAAGTTCCTTTCTTAGTGCCTTAAGCTCCTCAGCTGTGGCCACAGCATCTAAGTCATCTTCTGGGTTAGTTGTTCCCGACCTTGAGCTTCCATTGGATTCATTGTTCAAGTCTCTGATTCCTTTAGGTATGTCAGGAGTGCTAGTACCTGATGATGCAGCAGTCCTTAACTGCTCAAAATATAGTACCTGCACCACTACACGCATTGGTAACCTCTCGTTTTGCACTGCGTGCAAGCACGCATCAACTGATAGCTTTCTACAATCCATCAGCTTGCATATTCTCTTCTTTTCGCCTTTGCTGATCTCAGGGTGCTCCTGTAGTGTTTTGAAATTCGAAGCAAGATAAAATAGAAAGAATGAATTAGTTACCTCCACATACAACTTTATCACACGACAAAGTCTAGTGATTGAGCTAAAATATTAATATAGATTGAGCAGAGTTTTTCTATATTGAAATACCATAGTGTAGAAGCACACATTATATTGAATCTAAAATGAAATATGGAAATTGAATCAAAGAATTATCTTCTCAAGAACAGTTACCTTTAGGTATGTGTCAATAGCCCTATAAAGGCCATCATGAGCTGGACGAGAGATGCTAGACACTAACTCAGCAAGATTAACAAAATCTGACAAAGGTAAATTAGGATCTTTTGCAATTTCAGCAAGGTATCCATCTATAAGTTTTGCAACCATCAGCTTGGTAGCATCTGATAAAATCCCTGGCTTTCTTATCCCCTCCAGTTCACCATCACCAACTGATTCAATCTCAGCATTGTGATCTTTCATTAGAAATTCTCTAAGAATGTTCTGTACTATACTAACATCATAGATAGTAGCATCCCCATCTGGTGCTTGAATCAAAATATCACTTACAGAAGCCTCCTCCAGTTGCTGCCCAATTCTCCTTATCAACTCTTCTTTAGTCCTATCCCCTGATTCTACAAAAATGGCACCTTTCAATAACTTGAGTAAGAACCTACATGGAACACTGCCTTTCTCAGTAGGCAATAACCACACAATAGTTTCAACTATTGAACGATGCTTCGACATGTCCCCGCACTGGATCATACCCTTGCTGAAATTTGGCAATCTTCTGTAAGCATATGCTTTCAAAGCTTCGCCAATTACTTCATTAGATTGAACTGTCTTTGATTTAATATTTGTAATCACAGACTTGTACAAATCAATTTCAAGCTCACATAAATCTTCAACCCACCAGTCTTTTGGCACCAGTCGAGTTCTGACTCCATTCTGGTTTGACTCGATCCCATTTTCCTCTGGCAGCTTCTTCCGGTTATAGGTGTAGGACCAGTCAACTTTAGATACATCAACACAAGCCTTATTTGCTATAGATTCAATGCAATGACTGACAACCTTTAGGTCCTCAACCAAGGGTAACATAGACTTTGAAGTCTGAAGAAGGATGATTGAATCCTTCCAACTACGGAAAATGCTAGAGCTAAGGAAAACATCAATCTTGTAAATAAGGTTCCCTTTCTCAATGGTCTCATGCATTCCAAGATACTCAGCTGCACATCGAGTTGCTATTACGTTGTAAGCATTGAGAGTAACAGTCATGCCATAGCAAAACTTAGCACATATCTCAAAGGTACTTGCACCACCAGGAATGTCAGAAATTTGAACTTCATCAACATTTTCTTCATTATTGAGGGAGATCAACGTCTGTAAGTGAGAACTCTTTGATAGAAGAGGAAACTACACACCAAAGGATTTGGTATATCAGTAACATTAAATGAAAAGTTGTAGCCAAATTAATTAATCTGTTTATTTAGAAGATGTAACTAATATGAGCTATGTTTCCCCAAGGCCAAACCTCTACAATGATTTTCAAGTAATGGTGACCCAACCAGATTCTTTGTAAATCTAACTGAGTTTAAACTTGTAACAAATGAAACTTAAAACTGTTCAATTCAGCCATAGACAACTTTGTTAACATAGGTCAGTATTATACAAGTTTTGCTCCCTATTTAGATCATGCATGAATGCCTCACTTTTAATCCTAGAGCAAAGTGCACGTAGACAAATAGTTTATAATTTGATATTTACTTTTAATCCTAGAGCAAAGTGCATGTAGCCAAATAGTTTATCATTTGAGATTTGTCACATGACTTTTACACGGGAAATTATGTAAACAACTTTTTATTCATTTCTATTTCCATTTTCTGTTTTAACTTTTTCCTATACAAACTGAGTAGAAAACATTTTTGCAGACCAAATGACTCCAGAATATCTTGAAAATCCAAAAAACATAAATAATATATGCTATTTTTTTTGTTCTTTTGCATCTGTCCCAACGGGAAAGAACATCAAAGAGCAAATCATCCGCACCATACATTAATATATAGGGAAATTAATATCAAACTATGAATTTCTGACAGTAGTTGTCCACAATTTGCCAATATGGAAATTCTCAATTAGAGCCTAGATAAGTTTATTGGGCTGAATCATACCTTGTGTAAATAAAACTTTATATCCCCTACACTAACAACAATATCTGATGCCAACTCACTTGCCACATACCTGCACATGAAAAGCATCTTGAGAAAAATTGTCTAAAAATAGGGTACATAAAATGACAAACAGATAATAAAAATAAAAGACATAAAAGTACGGTGGCTAGGTTAAAAAAAGATTGAGAATCTAAAACATTTACCTTTTCTTAGCTTTCTTTTACGTTCTTTTTAAATGCCTTATTCAGCATCACAAATGGACTAAATATACAGAGATAATGATTTCAGTGGGGAAGAAGATGAAAATAATGATGGGAAAATAATGATTTATGATGTTCAATTCTAGGCTCAACATGTAAAATCATAATGTATGTAGTTTTACATGAAACATAATTATCATCCTAAAACCTTTGTTTCTAAAGAGAATAGTCAACTAAGTTACAAATGGCTTCCAAAATCTTGTTTTAACAACGCCACAAACACTTTTCAAATAGCTTCTTCTCATAGCCCATTATTATGGATTCAACATGAAAGCTAATTAGTTTCATTCAGGCTAATTTCTGCATACTTGATGCAGTTATATAGCAAAAGATGCTGTGTGCTGTAGATATTAGGATATGTGACTATTAATGCTCTGCAAAAATTTAATGTCTAAATTTTGGTTGATATGAATCAAGATTGCTTTTAAAAGGGATTTGAAACGATGTAAAACAAGACTTGTGAAGTGATGCTGAAAATTGGGATGGGCAGTTAGTATGTTATAAAATTAACATAATTTGCAAATGACAATACCCAAGAATACAGTTTTAGAAAATATAAAAAAAAAAAATGCAAGTGGAATATGCATATCTTGTACTGATGGTGGAACGCTTTTAATAATATTCTCTCACTTATTAAAAAACAATACAAGTGGAAATTGTTTAGTTCTTTCACATCAGTCATGTAAAGAATAGCAATAATTTGCATAACTAATGGATAAATAGTGTAACAAGAATGCACTTACAAAACAGTAGTCATATGAGTAAATGGAAAAAATAAAATAAAATAAAATAACAATTTAACCATCAAAGGAATGTTAAAGAGTCCTAGCTAGGACGGCATAATGCACAACCATCAGAGGAATGACATAGATCAATAGCTGTCAGGGGGCAGGGCATGGTTATCATTCATATATCTAATATTTAAAATTTAATGAGCTGCACTTCCCAGCATTATCTTTTTGTGTATCTTTCTTCACGCATTATAAAAACCAGTAACCACTATAGAAATGAGGAAACTGGAATCTATTCACAAATAAGAAGAGGTAAAGATTTGAAGTTGTTGTCCCAACTAAAAAGAGGAGGAAGAAGAAGGAATGAAATGTAAAACATCTCCTTAATCACTGAAAAGCACATCTAAGAATGATGTACGTCATGGGAAATCAAGACTAATAGGAACTGTCAAATTCATTCAATTACCACCCTCGAAAAAAACTATAAGAACTAATGAAAGAACATGTTATCAGCTTATGTAAATTTATTTATATTTGGAGAAAAAGAGAAGGAATAACAACAACACATCAACGAATCTAAGTCACATCACAGCTGAGCTGAAAATATCAGCAAAGTAGTAATAAACAACAATGTGTATTGTAAAGAGAATATATAATCTCACCTAACATTGTTCCCATCAGTCTGAAAGGTATCCGGCTTGGAACCAAGTTTCATGAACTTCATCTTGACAATACAGGATCTGCTTCCTCCCCGCTAACACCGACTCAACCGAACAACAGAAAAAAATTTCACCACTACTCAATAGCTGATTTCTAAATCCAATAAGTTGTTATAGCTAGCTCCACCAAACATGCCTACATAAATAGCAGCGAAAACTTCCCACAATTGGAAAGAGAAGACAACCCCAGCTATGAGGACCAACTAACACCGAGATATATCCAAGTTTTTTGGCTTTAAGAGAGAAAAGAAAGGTTTATAGAGCAACAACGCTAAATAGTGCAGAGTGTGAGCGAATCTTGACAGCAAACAAGGCAAAGGGTGAATGAATGAGAGAGATGAGAGAGTCCAATTTTTTAAGCAAAGGTTCTCTTAAATGGGAAGAGACTCCAACAAGAGTTTGTTTCCTTGGTCGGCGGCAAAGCCCACGGAGCCCGGGCGCACCGAGTCAGCTAAGGGGACATAGCCAACAGAGTGTTAACACTAAACAATTCTCAAACCAGAGACACAAATCTGACTCCACCTCACTTTCCCATATTTCTTTATCCCTCACTTTCTGTTTCTTTGATTTTTAAAAGCCAATAAAGATTCACACCACCAAGACCTCTAGTATACTCTTAAAGCTCCAAGTTCCAAATCCAGCATGTACATATCAATATCTATATCTATATCTATACATATAAAGCTTTTCTTTTTCTCTCTCTTTTTTTTTTTATAGTTGAAGTTTGAAAACCTGCAACTGAAAACAGCATCTCGGTATCAGTTGAAAAAACCACCAAAACTGTAGACAGGAAGAATCTTTTGGCAAGCATGGAATAAATGAAGAAGATCACGAATATGGAGTTATTATAGTAATGAACAATCATACATCAGCCTACTTGCAAGAATATATCATAAACAAACTTGGGCTGCTAAAATCTGAGGAATCCACCAGAATGTATCACAGATATCTAGTAAAATAATGAAGCCAAGATCATAACTTTATGCTGTGTGGTGCTGTGAAACTCTCAACCACACATGAAGAAATATATGCCTTAGATCAACTTGCAAATCACAATGACAACCACCAAACTTCACTCTCCGTGTAGTTCCCAACAACATCCAACACCCCTTTTTTACCCTCAAACTACACGCATTGCTAAAAAATGCATAATAATAAAAAATACCCTCCAATATACAAACCCCTTTTGTTAAATTTAGAGTGAAAAAAAAAAGATTGCTCTAGAGAAAAAGAATAAAAGAATATGCATAAGTACATAACCAAAACTTAGCATGAAGCTAAAGGTAACAAAAATAAAGGCATTAAAATGAGAGAGGTAAGAATGGTGAAGCAAGATCTTACTCTTACAGACTTGAGTCACAGTGCAAGGAGACTCACACACAGTGAGAGTTCAATGGAAGATAGACAAGACAACGGTGCAGTGAAACAGGTGTTGTTGCTGTGCATGACAGTGTGTTTATTTGTGTATGGAGTCAGGAGCATCAAACCGATTTTCAAGTTTCAACTTTGAACAGGGCCAGAGAAGCCAGAAGCTGAAGGAAGAAAAACAGAAAAAGAAAAAGTGAAAAGAAAAAGAAGAATCAATCAGAGAATGAGTTGAAGAGGTTTCTTTTTCTCATGTTGCTGCTGCATCTATCTATGTAACTCAAAGTACAGAAAATGCCAAAGTGTTAAGAAACAAAGGTTATAGTTTTAGCAGCCTTGAACATTGGCACTATGTTACACTTTTTTCCTAATGCATTTTGGTCTTTAATTTGATGTGAGAAAGTATGTAGACACACCATTCAATTTCTGGGGTGCACGTTGCTGAGATGTGCACGCCAAAACTGACAACACTTCAGCTTTCTCTTTTACAACACTTGAATAACGCAACAACGCGGACTCCTATACTATAGTGTAGTAAATGGACCTCTCATTAAATGAATGACTCTGTTGTTCTGATCAAAGGCAATGTAGTTGTAGTAGTGTCTATAGCCAACTCTGTCCTAACCCTTCACCCCTTTCATTTTCATCATCATTCATCTCTTTTTCCTTAGTGGACAGTTGGCATTGCCAACACTAATTTTTTACTTTCTGCGTCTACAGAAAAAAATGGCTACATTTTGAAATTATTCTCTTCATGTGACGTTGTATGGTTATTAATAAGTTTATCTATAGTTCCTTTTCATTGATAAAAAAGTGAAACACTGAAAATTTTGAGTTTTAGATGTTAAAATTTGATAAGACAAAAAATGCAATTCATGATAATGAACAGTCCACTTTTAATTATACAATCTTGCTTCTTTTCTATTAATTACGGTCATTACTTAATTAAAATTTGTCATTAACAATAGTAGTACTGATCAATATTTTAGCCAATAATCTATAATCTATAAATAAATTTTATAATGGTAATACTTACATATTATCTCCGTATGTTTTGGACTTTTTTTACCACCTAACTAACATCATAAACTACACTGATTACATGTCCAATTTCAAATAGCTGTACATCCCACAAAGTACATTGGAATCTTCATTATCTTTCTCATAACTATACACTTCATTCACTACATCCGTGCCTGTTTTCTCTTTCCCCAGTAGTCATAACTGCTTTTGATTTCATTAAGTGTTAAGCATACAGAAAGAAAATTGGTACGTATTTGATAAAATTAATTACTTATCAAAAAAAATATTTAAGTTTTTTTAAATAAATTAAATAGACAATTAAAATTGATTTATCATTTACTTATATAATCAAGATTTTAATTTTTAAAATTTATATTTATTGATAATGCTTTACTAATATTTCGAGACAGATTTATTGTTATTTGATTAATAAAAAACAGAAGAAGAAAATAAAGTTAAATATGATTTTGTCAAAAATTTACTTTATCAAATTGTGTTTCTTTTTTTTGTTTAATATAAAACTAATTGAGTTAAATCAAATTAATAAAAATATTTAAGTTTAGTTATCTAAATTAATTAAGTATAAGTCTCTAATGTCGAAAAAACAATAGATTTAGCTATAATGTTTTTCACTAAAATCAAAACTACAAATTGTTGAAAGGCCGAAAGCAAAAAAATATCTTAATTAATGCTTACAATTTAGTTATTTTAAGGTTAAAATATATTCACTATTCATTTAAAATGAGTAAAATTTATAAACAATTTTAATTCAAATAAATAATAATTTTTCTTCATGAATTAAAAAAAAAAAGAGTAGAATATATTTTCCTTCAAGTTCTAAAGTGTAAATACATATATGTAAATGCCAACACTTCCTGTTAATTAAAGATGAAAATGGGTCAGGCCAGACCAGGCTTTGTTAGGCCCGGCCTAAACTTTTTTAAAAAATATAAAGCCTAACTTGACCTATTTACCTGTTATGGGCTTTTTTTTTTT
>JBBMKG010681651.1:0-15939 GCA_037834515.1 Lespedeza cuneata | reverse complement strand
TTTCTAAGTCCAATTAATTTGACTAAGATCACGTGAACTCATTCAAAAACTCAGAAAAATTCAGTATTCGTTGTCACTTTGAACCGACTTATATCTTTCTAATGAAATTCACAATTAACTGTTTTACATAACTTGCAAGTTGTTTATTAGATGAATTTTTTTATCAAGATTAATTTTATTAAACTGATTAAATAATGTGCCGACCCTAAATTATTGGTAATAAACAGTTCTTTATACATATCGGGAGAGAAACATGAGCTGTCATAATTATTCTACTAATTTATATCAAAGAATGGTTCCTAGTTCTTACTGCGAATTATGAACCAGTGGTTTCCGCGATAGCAGGTGTTCAAATCCCATAATTCTAGCATCTAGAAGATTTTTGCATTTATTGTAACTTCCCATGAAAAAACTACTAACGAAGAACAAACATGTGAAAGCTATTTATTAATAAATAAGCTACCAATGATATATTTTAATATGAAATACAAAAATTATTGCCTTTACAAAAGTGTCAACTAACTCAACTAGTAAAATATTTACTTGTGACTACGGAAACAAATATGTATTTGTGAATATAAGTTTTGTGGCCAAATCCCGTCTTTCATTTGAAATTTGAAATGACCAATTTCAATTTTTAAGTATTATGGTAATATAATTTTATTTTTTTTTCTAAACCCATTGTGCCTACCAAATTAAATTATTATATATATGGCTCACTGGTCTTAATGATGAACATAATATATGTTGTCAACTTGCGAGCCTCATGTGCTTGATTAGATGGTAGGGTAACACCAAAGCTTTTGCGTGTATAAGCATGAACATAAAAAAGTCAAGAAGAAAATAAACTAACTTAATTGTATATCGTTGTGGTTAATAGTAATAAATTATGATTACACTTTTCAGGCCCAGGATGTTCATCTCTCGCCTATGGAGCAATGCAAGAACTTGGACCTTTCCGAGTAAACAGTGACGGCAAAACACTACATAAAAATATATTTTCATGGAACAAAGGTATAGCAAAATAAAAAGTTCTCTTTTAATTTTACTTTTACTATAAAGAAATTATTTTCCTTTTACTATAACATAAAGCAATCATTTCAAGTATCTAACTTAAGGTTTAATTGGATTTTGAAGTTGCAAATGTTTTATTCCTGGAGTCACCTGTTGGAGTAGGATTTTCCTATTCAAACACATCATCAGATTATGCTACCAATGGTGATAAGAAAACAGCTGAGTATAATTATTTATTTTTGGTGAATTGGTTGGAGAGATTTCCAGAATATAAGGACAGAGATTTCTATATTGCTGGGGAAAGCTATGCTGGGCATTATGTGCCTCAACTTGCACATACCATTCTCCATCATAACAAAAAGGCAAAGACAACAATCAACCTCAAAGGAATCTTGGTATGGGCCTTTTTCTTTCTTGCTTTGCAATTAGAAATATCTTGAGAAAGTGCTATTATTGACCCTTGTGCTAATTAGATCTAGAATATAGTTAATGGGTCCTATCTTACATTAATTATAGTTTTGTTGAATAGGCTTTATTTTTTCTAAATTCTTGTTACTTTCATGACGGAGAAGAAAGGGTTTCTGATTGGATGGGTTCACAAGCCAATTTGGGTCTGGACCAAAACCCACTTCTATTTGGGTGGGTCCAAGACTAGTTAAATTGTGGCTGGTGATTGGCTTAGTAAATATATAAAATATGGAATTCTAGTCATTGGTCTGTGACGAATCTGACGATAATCTTTTTTTTTGTGACAATGATGTGTCACTAGTGACGTGATTCTTCAGATGTAAGGGTTTTTTTTATTGGATTAAGGACCAGACATGATTAGTGGTCCCTTTGGGCCCGTCCCAGCATGGAAAGACAGGTTCATTGAGGACCGAGCCATTTTTCTGTTCTTTTGTAAAACACAATCCTAATCCTCTATCTTCTATGTCTATTGGTTGCCTATGGCACCATTAAGCATTAATTGAAAATTTAAATATTATATTGGTGCTCCTAATTGATATAGTATGCAATATGCATTGTCAAAATATTCAGTGATGCTATAGTGTTACAACAACCGAGCATTTAAAAGCTATAAATTTATGGAGATAAGTAGATTTTAGAAGTTAACAAAATGGAAAAAATAATAGTGATAATTGAAGAGCAAGTGGACTGACTTCATGAGGTGGCTATAAGTTAACTTGGGATGAATTGTCTAATACTTATTAATTATTGTATTTGTTTTTTTAGAAATACTTAAAGATTTATGAGTTAAAAATGCACAAACAACTCTCTGTACCCTTAAAAACAACTTTGGTAAGAAATAAATTCCACGAGACGGTACCACAGTCGTTTTCTTTGTTAACATCACACTTTTTTCCAATTTATTACAAGATTCAAATGATAAAGGATTGAGATTCTTAATATAAGTTTGATTTGATGTGTAAAATTTATTACAAGAACAAAGCTAACAAATAAGAATGTACGTGTCCTTTTTACACTCTGTAGATTGGAAATGCAGTGATCCACGATGACACTGACGTGGCAGGATTGTATGATTTTCTGGCCACTCATGCAATCATTTCAGACGAAGCAGCTTCTATTGGCAAAGCTTGTAGTTCTGATTCCTCAAAGATTTCAGAAAGTGAGTGCGATGCAGCCGGAGAAGAACTTCAAAATGATATTGAATACATTGATTTATACAATATTTATGCTCCACTGTGCAAGAATTCCAATCTCACTGCCCTGCCTAAAAAGAACACTGTAAGCTTCAATTTCACTCTCTCCTTTTTATTATTTATTAATTTGAAAAATCAATATTGCATGAAGCATGAACTTTACTAGAAAATTCAATGTTTATTTGTTTTGTAGATTGTCACTGATCCATGTAGTGAAGATTATGTGTATGCATATCTTAATAGAAAAGATGTTCAAGAGGCTATCCATGCAAATGTGACCAATCTCAAATATGACTGGGAACCCTGCAGTGGTGTCATTACTAAGTGGGCACAAAGCTCTTCAACTGTCCTTCCCCTTTTACATGAATTCCTCACAAATAAACTCAGGGTTTGGATTTTCAGGTAAAATCTTCATTCACCCTTCATATAGTATGTTGAGTAAATTATTCTAATACCTCCTTAAATTTTGTGTAACCACACAAACATCTCTTGTTTTTTGATTTTTTTAAACTAATCCTCCTGTAAGTTTAAAAATATTACATTGGTATTCCTTATATATTTAAGAACATTATATTAACATTTTTTCAAAATCTTACACTAACACTTTTTTAAAAAAGATGAATGTAACAGTTAAAAAAAAAAATATTTATATAATTACATGAAACTTTAGAAAGGTATTGTTGTAATTTGCTTCAATATATTTGTTAAAACTTACAATTAACTTATCATTTTCCCATGTCTTTTAATGATTACTCTTCCTATATGTATGCATTCTTAACTTCTGTATATGTATGTATTCACAAATTTTGATTATCTATCTATTGTTTGATACAGTGGTGACGTAGATGGAAGGGTGCCTATTACTTCAACAAAATATTCGCTTAAGAAAATGAAGCTTCCTATTGAAACTGTTTGGCACCCTTGGTTTTCCTATGGAGAGGTACCTTTTAGAAACAGTTATTTACACCTGTAATGTCTATCTTAGTTTTCCCTTGCTTTTTAATGGTTGCAAATGAATTATAGCAAATGTAATTGCCTATTCATATAAGACAAAATTGAGCAATAGAATTGGAAGAATAATCATGAAGTGTTGTAGCTGCTTTAACATTTTTAATCATGGTTCACAGAATAATATGCATTTTCACTAAGAACTTTGGTGTGTGTAACACAGGTTGGTGGCTATGCAGAAGTATACAAGGGAGGCCTAACATTAGCTACAGTGAGGGAAGCAGGGCATCAAGTGCCAAGTTACCAACCAGCAAGGGCATTAACTTTGATTAAATATTTCTTAAATGGCACTTCTCTTCCTGGGCCTCCAAAAAGGAAGGACTAGGTTGTTGGAATCATGTATTCAATAATTATTGTGGTTATGATTAATTTTCAGGAAAATAAATTCAATTATAGTTGGCTTTTTTGGAATCTATTTTTGTTGGTGCTCTTTACCTGTAAATATGATTATGAGCTTTTGCTAAAACTTGAACATGCCCTGGTATAAATGGGGCAACTTCTCCCGTCCTTTTTAAACTTCCCTCCACCAAAAGAAAAGGCGAATATTTTTATTTGAACATTTGATTAATGAAAGTATTGGTGAAAAGGAGTACCCTATTAATCAACTTTGTGATGGTTTCTTGCACGATATTTTAATTCAGATATAGTGTTTGCTAGTAGGATACTTTTGTGTCAAGATTCGTCATAAAATCAACGACAACTTGACAACATTATTTTAGTCACTATGTGACATGTCCTGCTGAGCTTTTCATCTGTAAAAGTAATAAATTGTGGTTTCCCAAAAATGACACTGTAATCAATTTATTCTTTCGTAAAATCTAGCCTTGAAGAATCACTTCCAAACGATCACCACCCCCAGATAAATTTGATTGGACAGATTAAGCCAGCTCAAACGATTAATTACAGAAGTATTAGTCAATAAACAGTCCATAAAGTACCATCTTCAAAAATCTCAATTACATTTCTCTTCTGCAAATTTGTGTTCATACCTACGCAAACTCTATAACAACACACTAATCTCATCTAAACCTTTTCTGAACAGTCCATATTGCATCCTTTTGATTTAATGTATGATAATTTAGAGTTTCTCACGTTTTCTATGAAGGCAATGCTTGTGGATAAGCTCACCTCTCATAGTCTCTCCTTACACAGGTTTTTTGGTGAGATACCATTCCTCATTTTACTGGCAAGGATTTTGTTAGAAATAGCATTAGCTTACCTTGTTATAGGCTTTGCTTTAGATATTTGTTACCTTGGGTTCGGTCTATGCCTCTCCTTTTGTGCACGGGTGTCAACCTAGTAGGTATGTCTGTCCTAATTGTGATGCTTGTCAAGGGCATAGTGCCAACCTATTTGGTATGTCTGTCCTTACTGTGATGCCCTAACATGCCATCTTTTTTGCTTTTAAAAAAAAAAGTCCATATTGTGAACCTTGCATGTATCCTTTTTCTTCTTACATTGGTTTTAGGTTTTGAACCTCGTTAGTGCAAGAAATAGTATCAAGTAAAATTTAAAAACCAAAAAATTGAATAACCGAAGTTTCCTAATCAGATTTAGTTAATTACTTGCGGTATTGTTTGCTTGAGATGATCCCCATAATCAGTGAGTGGAAGGTTTGCCTTGCTCTTCTTACTTTCAAATTGGTTTTTCAATTCAAAGCCAAATAGTCGAATTACTCAGCGAGGAAAAAAGTAATATTACATGCATATAAACTCGAATTGCAGACATTGATAAAGAATATTTACATGGAATCAGTTTTGTACATTTGAGATGGTATGGTACTAAAAGCAACCGTTGCCATAGGTAAAACAATCATATGAATTGCACAGGTTAGTTTATGTACAATCGACTGATTGTTAAATTTCAACACAGTCCTCATCATCATCATCTATCTCCTTGTCCCAATCCAATGACAAGGCGGTGGCTGACTTCATCAGCTCTGTCAGTCCAGTGACATCTTCTAGGTAGGTAGGATGATTAATTGCTTGAAGTATGAACTCAATTCCTTGGTTCCGATATTCTGATACAACCTGAACGATTGCAATTTCAAAAAACACAGGATAGAGAAAAAGGTAATGATATGTTCAACAAACTAAGGCCAACTGAGAGGCCAATAGCATATCATCCATGACCTTTGCTGTATACAGCTAGCCAAATGAGAGGACAATACAGACACACACTACTAGTAAAGACTAAAGAGAACTCTAATCAGTTCCCTATGCAACTTTTGTCCTCATTATTCATTTGAGTGTTTGTTAATTAAAATAAACAAAAGATATAAGGTCATATATGTGTTTCAATAATTGGAATTTAAAATTTTGATAGTTACAGCCCCAAATCTTCCTTCCATTTGCCTAATTCCTTATTCCACTCTTTCCTCTATGTACGGAAACATTCTTCCAATTTGTAAAGATTGATGTCATTAATCATTCCCCAATAAAAACACTAAACCTATTAAGCTTGAAGAAATTTGAGAAAATGCCTAAATCTAAGTAATTGTTCTTTTACTTTAAAAATGAAAATTTAGGTAAACTAAAGCTAAGTACTAAATTTTGTTAGCACAGTATCATACTAATTGCTCAGGTGTTCTAGGCATAACATCCGAAGCACTGCTGGAGATAATGGAAAGCCTACAAAGCTAGCTAATTGCAGAAGAAACATTACCAAATAACACACTATTTCGCACCCAGACTTACTGTATGACTACAAGCTGTGCAGCTGGAGGAGGAGTAACCTATAAGGGTCATTTGAGAAAATTGAGAAAGGGAACCACGAATCTGATGAGGTAAAATACCAAGAGGTTGCTCAGTAGCTCCGGCAACACTGTTGTTAATATCACCTTCTGCAAATATCCTGAAAAGGTATAGTCAATATCAGAATGTTGTGCTTAATAAATAAAGCAAAGCAGATGAGATTTCTTATTTGGCTCTCTATCATAATGCCTAAAAAATTCTTCTACATAAAATCAATGTTTGCTGAATTTTTTACCCTTGAGGATGATGCAAAATCCCTATGAAAAGTTCAACCGCAAGGGCTGAAGCAATAGGAGCCAGCCCTGGTCGGGTTACAGTACATTGTTGGTCCAAAGTGCGGTTGGATGTTGACTGCATGCAAAAAGCCAATATGAATTAGTTCTGTATTTCTGTTACATGAGTTCAAATATCACTTAATGCAGCACAGAAATTACATCAGTTGGTGCAACAACATCATTGCAGAAATAACAGCCCAATCTATGCTTTCCATTTGCATCATTTACAGGAATATCAGCAGATGAAGGATTAGCAGTTTCAGTACTCAAGTTGTGGGAATGACTTAAAGGACCAGCTCCATGGCGCATAACCAAGAAACTATCGAACCCTAATGCAGCAGTAATGGTTATCTGCAAATTGCCAAATAATAAATGTTTAACAATGTTAGTTTAAGATAGCCAATCAAACTATAGATTGGACAACAATCACAACATATGGTTCAGTTTACAATTTGAATCTCATATCAAGTAGTGCTATAACTGGTGACATACTGCCACTTATGAGAATAAACTGACACAACCTTGTTGGTATTGGCACAGAGAAGTGACGGGAGCCATCGACTTTCCCTTGTATCAGTCAATAAAAAAACTGAATCGTGAGCATCAATTAAATCACACAATCGTCTACAATCATCAAGCACACTATCTTGTTCCTTGCTATGTACAGGATGTCCAGGCATAGGTATAGCCATAACAATGCCTTCTGCTTCCTGGAAAAGAACAAAAAGCATGCAGTTATGTAAAAAATGTGTTTATCAGGTTTAGCATCAAGTAAAGACTTAGGGATCGATGATTTACCACTGCAGGAAATATCCGTTTGAGACTTTCAACAGCTGCAGTAGCTTTAAATTCACCACCATTACGACAGTCATCCAAAGTATAAAGAGACTGCCTTAATGGGTTAGACATAGCCACCCTGCCATTGTCAACTAGAGTAATTTTTCGAACACCCCATGCCTGCAAGAGCACAAGTTTTTTCAGTTATCATAAATTGAAGGATAAAAACAATAATAGGATTTTCTCAACCCTCACCATAAGCATGCGTGCAACCTGGCATCCAAGTGTGCCAGCTCCGAGTAGAAGACACTTCATGGAAGATAAGACATTCAAGTCCAGAGAAGGCAAAGCACGCCACCTCATAAGCTTCAAATTTAAATCTGCAGCAGATATGGCCAACCTGAAAAAGAAAAAAAGTAAGCATTAAAGGAGTGAAAGAGGGTGAGATGAGAGAGATTAGAGAAAAAACACAGGCAAAAAACCTGGTTGGATCCATGGACTGTGCAAGGCTTATACACCTAGGAGCTTTTTTCCCCTTATTAAGTTCCCATCCAACAGCATTAGGCAGAGTGTCTTTCCACCCTATATAGTAATGCTTTCCAAGTTAGAAACCCAATAAACAAATAGAAAGAGATATCAACAAGCAGCTAGTGGTTACACAATTAGTGCAGCTCTACCTTGTGGAACTGTTATCAATGCTTCACCAACAAGGGACAGCCTCATATCTGCAAAGCCACGGTTCTCTCTGTAGCAGAAAAATTGAACAGAGTTCAGATTCCACCTCGCAGAAATAAGTGCTAAGAAGTTGCGAAGAGGCCATCCAGGATTATTTGGGAGATGACATGGGTCATAAAATCCAAAAAGGATCTGCCAATAGAATCTGGTAAATTTCATAAAATGACATCTATAGGTTCACATCCAAAAAGGAATTTCACAAAGACAACCAGGGTTAAAGTAAGAGACCTTGTGAGCATTGCTCTGACAATCTTCCCAGTCCTTCAAAAGCCTAACAGTAGCACGTGAGTTTTCATCTATAGTGACTAAAAAGAACGGGACATCTGCCACATATTCTTTATTATTAGACAAAGCATGTCGAGTTAAAAAGAAAAAACAGAGCAGACTAATGAGATTACTACCATTCCAGATGTTGAGTAAATTAAGAGATTTATACCTGCAGTTGATTTTGAGCTACGCCACTCATTACAGGCAGCAGAGAGCGATTCAGCCTGAGATTCCAGAAAAACTAATAATGTTAAAATTGATAAAAATAATGATATAATCAAACAAATGTGTTGAGAATAATAAAACTCAAAGCACCTCTGTGGCACTGAACCACTGAGACGCTGGCTTTAGATTAACAACAGTTGCAGGAGGATCAAGCATGAGAGCCGGGAAAGCAAACCAGTAGTTGAAAGTCCACTTTTTCAGGTCAGCAAAAGAAATAACAAGGAATCTTGAAAGTAATGAACAGTCCTCCACGGCTTTTCCAGTTAGAATATCATCCCATATCTAATTCAACAACAACACAAGGTAAACTCATGTGAGATCAAAATTTGTTCAAATTATCTTCTCTATAGAAGTCTATACGAACAAGGCATCGAACGTCTACCTTTGCCGCCTCTTTCTTCAACAGCTCAAGCTTATCAAGTGCATGAAAACTTTCCACAGTATTAGTGTTATAAAGTGTCCCCGGAACAGAACACCTGTTCCGGTTTCCGCGACTGGGTTCAGGAATTAACGATGCTTCATTCGATTCAGAAGGCAAAGACTCAGCTAAAACAGTTAAATGGTTCGATACTTGAGAGTGAGAGCATGGCGCATAGAAACCTACAGTTTTAAAAGTATAATTCAAGAATATAGTTAATTAGAATCCAATGCACAATTCATCAAATATGACTCACATCACACTGCAGTTGTAAAATTGTTAAAGAAAATGAAAAATAGAATTATGCGAATTATTTCATAATTTCAAAAGTGAAAACAAATAATAGAAATAGGTATTTTGAGGTGCGAAAATCGAACCGAATATGAGTATTGGAGAATCATCAATGCCGAGCTTATTGAGCTTCAAAGAAGACAATCGGTGCCAGAAACCCTCGTCGACGGAGCTCTGCATCGGTGCAAATTGCAGCAAAGTCTCCATCGTTGTTTCTTTCGAGTGCTACTACTAGTACTAGATCTATCGCTGCTTCGGTGGGTCCCACTTCGACGAGTTTCAAGGGGAATTGGATTTTCATTTTTGAAGACAATTCATCTTCTTCTTCTTCGGGATTCAATCTCCTTCTTCCTGTTCTTGATCATCCAACAAAGTTGTTCTACATCTATTAATCGGGCCGTATGGGCTCAGTTCCTTATAGGCTTTTTATTCATTTGTGTCCTCTTTCGGCCCAACAGCTTTTTATATTTTACGATCATAAATATGTCTGACTGAGAAAAACAAATACTAGTGATCTAATTATTATCCAACTCTTATATATTAGATTAGAATGTTAAAGATTAGAAAAAAAAAAATCTGTATATGTTGAACTTCGCTGTCTAGTTATGGAAGTTAGGGTGATATTAGAAACTTTTCAGTTTTCACTTAATGGATTGTATTCTTTTTTAAAATGTTTAAATTCTATCCACATTTTAGTTTCATTTAGATTATCTTTCCTAAAATATATCTAGTTTTTAAACATCAATATATATATTCTTTGCCAAAAACAAAATCCGTGCACATTGAAATACTTTTACCTATCACCTAATCTAATCTATTTACTAACTTCACCTATTTCTGATTTCTGTTAGAAAATCTAACTAATTATCTTTAGTAGGATTTTTCATATTTAAAGTCAATAGAAGACGTTATAGTTGGTGATTTCAATTGCATTGAGGGAAATCAATGGTCCTCGTTTATGTACCATGGAGTTCTGTTTACGAAAATAAACATGGCCGTTCGTAAAAATAGAGTCCATGACTGTCAAGCAATAACGAGCATTACAAAAACAAAAATAAAATAAAATTGTTCCTTTGAAAAAAAAAAAAAAAAGAACTGTCATTTTGATTTCCAATTTTGCAAAATATTATTTAAAAAAAAAAAATTATTCGCTCGTCAATCACCACCCAAGAATATAATGTGTTCAAAAAATAATATACAAAAAATAAAACTCCAAGAAGACAAATCAACCACAAAATTTTCATCACTCATCGTGTACCTCATTTTTCGATAGGTCATAATGCATGAGTCTATTGAAAGGTTGCTGCTTTGTGAATTGTGATTTAATTATAAACATGAAAATCTGCTATGTAATCATGGTAAGATGGATGGGATCACTTCTGAGATAGTCTTTAATGTGAAACCAAAGTATGTCAAATTTAACTAAAATCACTTCTGAATCAATTTTACAACATGAAACCAAACACACATAATCTGCTATGTAACGTAGGGAAGATGAACGGCAACAATCAGCTATGTAACTTCCTTGTGTTACTTCAACTATAGTATCCAAAAGAATGAAGAACCATTGAAGCAATTCAAAACAATAGACACCCCAAAAATACTAGCAAGGTAAAGAAAGAGGTTATCGTCAAAATTGCTTTTACAATACATAAGATACACTCAGCTATCAGAATCATCCCTATTGCTCTCATTAATATCTACTTATTTGAACCACTTGCTGCCTCTGATGGCATCTTAATGATGCCTAGTTGCCCACCATCCTTTGTAGCCAGAGTCGCTGCTTTCATCTCGTTGCATTGGTTTATGAATTTGCTCACCTCCTGGTTTAACACAAGTTCAACTCAAATCAATATATACCAACAACAACAACAACAACAACAACAACAACAACAAAAAATCAATATTTCAAGTACTTATAACAATGTCACAGAACATAAACACAACCATATGACTTTGTTAGTTTATACACAACCTTATACTACTACATACACGCATCATACTTTGTACACTTGGATGATGCAAAATTTCCAGATATAAACAATTATCAAGTTTGATATAATCGTTTCAATGATATTTGAGAAAAATACAACAACTATTAAAACACAACTAAAACTTCCTATTCAAAACTAAAAAAGCCAAAAAGGAATAGAGATAAACGAAAGAGGCTTCCTTACACGATCGGCATCGATATCCTTGGAAAACTTGGAGGGCTTAACGAATCTCTTTCCTGCGGAGAGAGACGGTAACAGATTAAAGCAAAAGATGTTGCAGTAGAAGAAATTAAATTAAACAGTGGGAAAAGGAAAAACCTTTGCGAGTAACAGGGGCTTTCCCATGTCGATTGGCAGGAATTGATTTCTTCTTCGCTTTACCTTTGAAAAGATTCGCCTTCTGCGTCATTTTTCTCTGCTCTTCTGATTGTTAGGGTTAGGGTTTTAGGTGCGATTTTTGGGGTTGGGAATTTTTTTATACAACCGCGCGGGTTTTTTAGCTATTGGGCTCTCGTCCAGAACGCGTTTCTGTGTGTAGCCCAAATGTCCAAACAAACTAAATACAAGGTTTTAGCAATTTTTTCTTCAACTAAAACATTTTATTGAGATTTTTCTGAATCTTTAATAACATATTATTTTAATACATTGATAGAAAAAATATCTTTTCTTTTTTAAAACTGAATTTAAATATTGTTTTTCAGTAGTTAAAAATAACATTATATTATAATATGATTTGCTTATCTTAAATTTAAAATATAATTTATATGTTCAGAAATTTTATTTATTGTAAATTTCAATTATATATTTATAATATAAATTATATATTAATATTATTTATTTGTATAAATTTTAGTTATATTCTATAAAAATTATTCTCTGCCACAGGCTACTAGTATTTTTTACAACTCTTATGCAACACTTCTTTCTTTCTTTCTTTTTTTCCGATAAAAAACACTTTGTTATTTCCTTTGCTGTTGAAAACATTTTTGAAATATACATGTATATTAAAAAAATTATATATAATATCAATATCAAACATGGGGAAATTTTTGTTAGGCGTTGAGTTACCTTGTATGTACTGGGATCCATACAACAGGTTTTTGCAACAATTTCTACATAATGTTCTCTCTCCATTATATTATCAATCCTATCACTTATTTATCTCTCGTGTTGTCCTATCTCTCTCCCCCTTGGGTTTAATGTGTAAAAATTTGATGCATAAACAACCTTTAGAAATATACATAAATTAAATAAACATTTGCATTTGATTTTACCAATAATCTCTGCAAGAGCATACGCCCTCTTTAAATCTGTGAAATCGTGCTCTATCCCGCACAATAATCTCCCTATTGTAAATATTTGAGATAATTTTTATCACAGCATGACAATCTACACATATTCTAAGGTTTTTTATAACTTGAATTGGTGTCTCATCACTCGTACTAATTAAACCATATGCCACAGCCAACTTCTCACTGTGATAATTAAGCACATTTTCCTTGTCCTCCTCCCCTATATCATGCAACACGAGATTAGTCTCTGCTGCATATCCATAGGCTTTAATCCTGAACTTGATCTCATCCAGTTTCTCATAAATCTCTTTGGAATTTGGATGACTCTGATCACCATTCACAAACTTGTGTATCCTACCATCAATCTCTGTGTAACTAAATCCCGGTACCTTCCTCACATCCTTAATTTTCATGGCCTCCCTCACTCTCCCTACATCATGCCATCTCTGTTTTGCTGCGTAAACATTTGATAACAAAACAAAATCCCCACAACTGTTAGATCCCATCTCCACAAGCTTCCTCGATGCCATCTCCGCCATTTCCACATTCCCATGAGTCTTGCAAGCCCCAAGCAAACTCTGCCACAACACCACATCAGGCAACATAGGCATGGAGTTTATAATATCACATGCTTCTTTTATCCTCCCTGCTCGACCCAACAAATCAACCACACTCCCATAATGCTTCACATTAGGTTTCACCCCACACCCCTTCATCATCATATCAAACAACCTAAACCCTTCTTCCACCAATCCACCATGGTTGCACGCACACAATGCAGCAAGATACGACACCTCATCCGGCTTCACTCCATCCACAACCATCTGATCCAAAAGCTCAAGCGCCTTACATCCATCACCATTCATCGCAAACGCCATAATCATCGTATTCCACGTTATAAGACTCTTGTCACAGCTCATGTTAACGAACACCGAATAAGCTTTATCAACAAACCCACATTTCGCATACATATCAATAACCGCATTACAAACAATCACATTGGTATCCAGCTTCTCATCCACAACATAAGCATGAATAACCTTCCCCTGTTTCAAAGCACCTAATTGCGAACAAGCCGAGAGTGCGCCAAGGACAGTTACATCATTAGGCCTCCACCCCTCTTCCTTCATTCTATTAAACAAATCTATAGCTTCATTGGGTCGGCTTCCTTGCGCCAACCCAGAAATCATTGCATTCCACGAAGCAATATCTCTCTTATGCATATTATCAAACACCTTGTGTGCAGCGTCAAGATGACCGGTTTTAGCATACACGTCTAACAAAGTGGTGAGTAATAAAACATCAGCGTCGAACCCAAAACGCAGAAGCTGAGAGTGAATTTGTGTGGCTTCGGAGAAAGCCAATGCGCGCGCGCAGGCCTTGAGGGCGAAGGAGCATGTTAAAGCGTCAACCTTTTGGGGACTGCGTGAGATGACGCGGAAGAAAGAGAGGGCCTGGGCCGGATGTGGGCTTTGGGCCAGGCCTCGGAGAAGGGCATTCCAGTCGTTGGTGGAGGGGGTTTGGATTCGCCGGAAAAGTAGGGCGGCGAAGGAGAGGTCGCCGGCGGGGGAGATGGCGCAGAGCTCGAGGAGCTTGGTCCGGCAAGGGTGGAAATGGAATTTACCAGTGGTTATGAGATGGGCTTGAAGCTGCTTCATGCGAATCAGTGACGTGCATTTCTGCAACAATGAATCTAACTCAATCTCACACCTCATTCTATCAACTTTGCAGGAAAAGGGAACCACATCCAACTTCAAATTCTGTTAGATTACTTTTAAGAGTTATATTGTTTATATTTCTTGTTTAATTGATTTAATGCCACATACACTCAATCAAGATTATAATTTTTTACCATTATTATTTTATTTTATTTTTTTGTATAAACCAAGTATCTTTTATTAAAATTTATTTAAAAGTAATCTTGTTCAACAAATAAAATTAATTATTATTGACAATAAAACTCTTTCTTTAAATCCATCAAGACTTGAATTCGAAACTTTTGATTAAATTAAAGTAATCACACATGGTATTTAACTTGTAAAAAAAAATGCCATCAACTTCTTTTTTACATTTGCATGGTTGTTAAATAAAACACTAACAAACAAAATCGAGGTGATAATATAAAAATTTGTGAGTAATGTCATACTTTTAATGAAGTGCTAAGTGTAGTTTGCCTGTATATTTACAATATAATATAACATGAGTGAACAAGATTATTGAACGATTAAAGTGAACCAATTTTTTGTTTTTTTTCATATTGCTTAATGCTCAAAATGAGAACAAATTAAAAAAAAAAAAAATGGCACTTGGCAATCTGACAAATATAACAGAAGCAAATGCATAACTAATGAGAAGAGAAACAAAGCTAAGCAACAGATATAAGAGCACTACCGTCTACCAATTTGAATTTGCTTTTATTCAATTTAACTGTAGAAGGCAAACACACAGGAACAAAGAGGCATTGCCCCAAAAATGTCTAGCAAAGATGTGACTCAATTTCATCTCATGCTGCAGCTTTCTGCTTACTACGAGAGATGAATCAATCTTATCCCTTCACACCGGCCACCGTAAAAGGTGGTAATTGAAGACTCATGGTGCTTGCTGACCTCCGTTATTGGTCAATTTACAATTATGCTGTCAGGAGGAATAACAAATATAACAAACCAACTTTACTTCCAATAATGAATCAACACTAACAGACAGGATTTGACTCAAATCATTCTATGACAATATCTTGTAACTGAAGAACCATTATGTCTAATCCCGTATCTTCTGCACTCCAACCCAGCGAGCATAATCCACCCACCTGTTCATACAAGATACATGTAACGGATGATAAGTGAAAAAGAAGCAATTTTAGTAAAATATACAGATATATCAAGATAAACTGAGAATCTTACAATAGTGAGCCCAAGAAAGTGTTTCCGGTTCTAACAGCAAAGCAAAGTGCACTGAGCCAAAGCTTGTGCTGGTGCAGTAATGGTTCTAGAATCCGCTGTTCAATAATTCCAGCTAGTATTTGGTACCTGTTGAAAAACAAAGATTTTCTGTTAGATTCCGCTCATACATGCAAAGAAAAATTCGTTACTGTTAAGATGCATTAGAGGTTGCAGAAACCCAATTAAATACCTCAAGTTGCTAGATACTGCCATGTAAACCCCATAGGCCACACTTGTTGATATTACTGGTACATCCTCAGCCTCAGCGGCAAAAGATTTATCAACAACTT
>JBBMKG010681650.1:0-15688 GCA_037834515.1 Lespedeza cuneata | reverse complement strand
AAAAAAAAAATGAGGTTTTTGAGTTCCCTAGTCTTAGTTACAATAGGAAGCTGGATATGTAACTAACTTCTCTCAAAAAATGAGAAATATTTCGTGCATCATAATTTTGCACCAGAATTTCCTAAATGCTTCTTGCACCGGTAGTATAATCACCGTTTGTTTAATTACCTATTTGGTTTAGTGTTTTGAATTACAGTTTATAATATATTCAAGTGAGACGTGAAAATGGATGGTCGATGGTTCCCTGGTCTGCTCAGTAAGCACATTGGTCGCGCTACCTTTTTTGGAATACAATTCACCTGAGACAAGTTATCTGAAAATTCAGTAACTGCGGGTTGGTTTTACTTGGTTTTAATTTTTAAATATGGTACTCTTCAAAAGTTGTGGCCCGTTATTTTATAAATCAAATCCCATCTAAATTCCAGTGTGACTTGTGAATAAATAAGTTAGGCGCTCAGTGGTGGCCCGTTATTTTACATATTTTGTTTCTTGTTTTAAAAATTGATGTAGGAAATATTCAAAATATTTTTTTTTACTGTTTTTATACAAACTTCTAAAAATAAATAAAATAAAAATTAAATGGTATTTTTTTAGCTAAATATAATTTTAATATCTACAAATATGTAGAAGGGTCTTCTGGTATGCTTTTACTTGAAAGTTTTCCAACAAATGACAGTGCTAACGAATTCATCAACTATAGAAGGAACGGAAACATATTGTATAATGCGAATTATAAATTCACATTTCTCTACATGCACTTCTCACTAAATCATAAACGCTTTTATAACGCTATAGTTGGCTCAGTAGAAAAATGTATGAAGTTCATAAGTAGCAATTGATAATAACTTATCATGACGTGATGTATAAAAAATTATTATTATGTCAAAATTTGGTTAAAAGGGTCTTGTAGAAGAAGTATTATGAAGAAATTAAGTAAACATCATTACATCAATAAGTAGCTAGAAAAATAATGGGTGTAGGAGAAATTTTCAAGTTGTAGAGGTTTTTAGAGCAGTCGAAGTTCTCCAAAGCCCACTGCAGTACGACTCTCCATCTCTCAAAGGCTCACTAGAATATTTATTTTTTCACCAGCGACTGAAAGTTAATAATATCTTTTTTCTTTCCTTTCCAATCATCATCCTTTCAAGGTAATAATGTGAGAGACGGAACATTAAATGTAGAAAACTAATAAATTTTTTCATACAACTTGAACCTTAGTTCAACAAAAGAAAAAAATATTTGACTCTCAGAAGAAAAAAAAATTAACATGAGTAACTTGACTAACTGGTATAATAACTCGCTCCAAGCACACAGGTGAGAGTTATTATATATTTTTACATTATTATAATTTTGATGCATTTTATAATATTATAAATAAATGCACACATATATACATTATAAATATTAAAATATATAAAAATTTTACATTCTTACCTGTAAAACGTAAAATGGTAGAACTCACTTATCTCCCTTCCATTATTTTCTTACTAATCAGATAGTGCTTGGACAGTTATGATAAGAACCGCAATTTTAAGGTTTTAACCATGATATTGTGAAGATTGTTAACTTTATGATAATTATTTGTTGTTGAGAACTTGATCACTTCTAGCACAATCTCTCATTTCAGCGACATTGTTTTCCCTTGCCATCCTTGTCAACAAGACTCGAATACGAATCGAAAGATCTTGGCTTAGGAGATTTAAATCCTGTTCTAATCGGACAAACGACATAATAAACTGCATAAATTTAAAATAACATTTTATATCCTCACTAAAAAGTGATTTTTATTAAAAACACAAAAGGTTACGGCGCATGGCTTTTTACATAATTTAGTCTAATATAATATGCTGGTAAGCTTTATATATGTACAGTACTGCAGAGTTATGAAAATTCAACTTTGTTTTTTCAATAACTTCAAACCATGGGGAAATGGAAACAAGGTGCATTTGATGGAGACTACTCCATTTACATATCGATGAACAGATGGCACTGAAAGTTACACAAACTCTGCTGCATCATTTCAACTGTCTCGTATGGAAACTCATTGAGATGAAAGGAACCACGTTTCAGATGTGAAAACTATACCTATTAGCTTCTTAAAATCACATCTAAAATGTGAAATCACATTTGAAATAAGCACACTATACATTTACATGCTTGAGAAATAGTCATTCTCAGGCATTAACCCAAAGCCAAACTTTGATTTGCTTCTTGAGTAATGCTCCCTACAAATTCATGCTAAATAACAAGCCCACTTGGCCTAAGACTTTGGATTTGGCCACACAGAACTACAAATTCCATCCTTTCAGCAAATTTACATATGGGAAGGGAAGATATTCCACTGATGAAGGATCACTCCATGATTAGTTGCCTGTGGCGATTGAGGTCATTCAAGTAATTTGAGCAAGTATAATCTTCTAGGTCACATGCCTCTAACATGAGAGACTTTTGTGCAACTGAATTAAGCTTTGCTTCTATAACTATCTCTTCACCCTTTAGTAGTTGCACAGCCTATAGTTAGCAAAACACAAGTAAGCTTCCAAGCATGCAAGAAGGTAGAATATGTGTCAATCAAACTCAGCACAAAGTTGTAACCTGATTCATGTATGGCCGCTTGGAGGATGAATGGTGGACACACATGGAAGCTGTCACCATGGCACGCTTCATTTCAATAGGATCATAATCTTCTCCTAACCTGGGGTCTGCCATATACTTTACATTGTTTGTGTCTAGCAATGGCTTGGCCTGACAACAGTAAATCATTGTCATCTTTTGTCTTCATCGAAGCAAGAGTTTACTTTATAGTTTCTATGCATCAAGAGTGTAGAAACCTTTTATAATGTTAACCACTCAATTTTTAAGTAATCTTTGTAAAGATCAAAAACTTGTCATATATGGTAATTTCTTATTAGATGACAGTGTAAATATATAGACTACTTTTACATAAAATTAATCGTTTGTAAATGTAAACAGAATTTTCCAAGCCATTATATAAGCAGCTTGAATTCTGAATTGCCAAATCATCAAGTGATCAATTAAGGGATCACTCATGTGTTTTCAGAGAAGGCTATTAACCTATTCCACTCCATGAGATATAAGGGGTTGTGCCTTATGAAGACTTACCCAGGTGACAAGACTTTGTCTACTATCTGAATCAACAGCACGACGACCTGTTATGAGCTCCAACAGCAAAACTCCAAAAGCAAATACATCAGTTTTTTCATCCACAACTCCATGCATAAAGTACTCTGGAGCCAAATATCTGCAGCCAACCATTTGATGCATGCAGTGTTTTAACTTCAAGAAAATGGTTACAATAGGAAATGAGTGAGTCAATGAAGCTACAACACTAACCCAAATGTGCCTTCTATTGGAAAGACAACGTGGTTGATCCACTTATCTGGGAGCCACTTCGCCAGTCCAAAATCTGAAATCTGAAGTTTATTACAGCAAAAATTATTTTCCTTGTCTAGTATGATAGAAACTAGAAAGGATATAATATGAAATTTCATTGTTTATATTATAAGGTACTATAGTAGTACCTCAGCTTCATAGTTTTCATTTAGCAATATGTTGGAGGCCTTGATGTCCCTATGAATGATTCGTCTTGGGCACTCTTTATGGAGATAATGCAATCCCTCTGCCACTCCAATAGCCACCTTATATCTTATCTTCCACTCCAAGCATTCAGAACCTGACAAGTTGAACATCTATTTCTTAGCCATGCACAATAGAATTAAAAGTGCAATAAGAGAGAAGACATGAATAGAGAAGCAAGTGATGGATGCAGCACAGTACCAAAAAGCAAAGAACTAAGACTGCCATATGGAGCAAATTGTAGGACAAAGAAGAGGCCACGATCAACTCCAAACCCAATAAGGTGTGTTGCATTTGGGTGGTTTATGTGTGCAATAATCCCAAGCTCTGTTAAGAAATCACCTGCTCTATCAGCACGATCCTTTTCATTCTTCATTAGCCTCTTCACAGCTATAATTTGACCATCCGGTAACTGGCCTCTGTACACCTCAGCATGACCACCTTTTCCAACCATGTTCTCTGTGGATCAACAAAATAACAAAATTAAAACAAATGAAAAGTCAAAGTATTTGGATAATTGCTATTTATCATATTAGTAATGTGTAGCTTCTGAATTCAGGCACATGAAAAACTCTTTTATTTGAAAGACCAAAAGGATGTATTCAATTCATTTTAATAGGGCTAAAAGGACAATCTCAAAGAATTACCAAGATCGCGTGGAATTTAGACTTTGACCTAAAAGCATACTTTGACAACTATCTGTTACATGGGGGCAAAGTCATGTTGAAATTAACACTAATGTGAAAACGTTATTTGACTGGCTTATTATTGAAACTACTTGTCAACAGGTTTTCATTAAAATTATTTTTCCATTGACTGTAAGCGGAGATTTTAGAAAAAAAAAAGACAAACAATTCAATATATGCTTTTATTATTATTATTATTATTGAGTATTGGCGGAATGCTGCTTTCACAACTGTGTTGGCCACATCTGCATTTTACATTATAAAAGTAGTATGAACAACTCAAACTCAATAACTATCCGCACCATAACTATAAATTGTGTTAAGTGGCTTCCTTTTTTGCTATTTTTAAAAGAAATTATTTGCGATATTCTGAGTCAAATCTTATAAGATTGAATGAATATTTATCCCAAATATCACACAATAAACAAACAGAGAAATTGCATCATAAATCTTGATTACTACAACTAACAAAATAACACTACAGTTCCTGAACTATAAATAATGTCCCTACTGCAGGAATTGAAACATGTGACATATACCAACCATACTTGACACCATTAACAAACATCTTTTGGAAATGTAAGATGTGAACTAAGCCAAAGCCGTACCCTTAACAAATTTATAGTAATTACAAGTAATAACCAATTTATTAGCTTGGCTCATGCATGTTATATTATAGACACACTGATATGTATCTTTTCAAGGGACACACTGTCCAATCCCAAAGACTAAAGTGTGGGACACTCTCCGATGTGGCTGACAAGTGACAAACAAAAGCACCAGCAAAGGGCACGCCCTGTGTATTTTCAAGGAAAATGTCTTTAAAGTAAACTTTGTCTTTTTTGTTAAAAACATAAGCTATACATAAATAATACTACTTGCACTCTCCAACTTTAGTGATTAAAATTATAATACACTTTAGAACAAAATAAATATAGTCTTATTACTATATTTTAAATACAAGCAACCTTATGCATATTTTCATGGTGTCAGACTTTAGTATCCAGCGTACACTTGCAATCTGAACTAAAGAGCAAAGAGTAATGTGAGGCCCCATAAATTTATGTCCTTGTCTGTGGACTTGCAGAAAGTAGAAACAGGAACCCTATGTCATGGTCAAAAAGGTCGTCTACTCTACAGTTCCAATGGAAAAGTTTGATACTGACCAACTCCCAAGCTAATGGCGGCAATTTTCCGCCATGTCATCATCAACCATCAACCATAATATACAACATTCAACCATGTTATTATATAAATTAATTGAAACCTAAACCCATTTCATCCCAAAGTACAAAATAGTAGTATTTCTTAAAAAGCACATTTTTTTTATTTCCCCTTTTAACATTTAACACTAAACCTCTTACACATCTTAAGACTTAGGACCAACTATTTTGTAGCATACCACGAGAGATGTCTCAAGTAGAAGAAGAATACACAGTATTGCATACCCAATTGTAGCAAGTTCAAGTTCAAATTTTTATTCATTTGACAATTTAAGTATATATAAAGATAAATCCTCTTTGCATTTCATCATATAAAAACTATCTTGTCCCATTTAAAAAAGGTTATGGCGAAAACGACATATTATCTAGTAGCACGAGGGAGTGTAGCCTGGTAATAAAAATGAAATGTTCTATCAATCAAAAAAAAAAAAAAAAAGTAATAAAAATGAAATGCTTCACGATTAAATTTAATTACAAAAAAGACACCAGAAGAGGATATGAATCAGATTCACGTTTCTTTTCTTTCACTAATGGTGACTGATTTATAATTACCAAACAAGTTGCAAACTTCTATATTATCTACTATTAAAAAAAAAAAAGACTGAAATTCTTCACTAAATTGAAAAATAAAACAAAACAAAAAACAGAGGAGTTAGATCATTGTTCATACCATCACTGAAACCACCAGTTGCAGCTGCTAACTCTTCATAATCGAAGTTCCTCCAAGAGGGTTTCGTGGGAATAGCTCCAATATCAATACCATCTTCAGCACTTCGAATACGAGCCAGTTTCTTCGTACCCTTACGAGAGATATCTTGGCTCACCGCAAGCAGAGGAATGGCCGTTAACTTTCTCACACTTTTGAGCTTCAAAACGTCGATCATAGACTTCCATGGCTGCATGTAACCTTCTTTTGGAATCACTTTTCCGGTCACCGCCGGCGACTTCTCCGACGAATCGGAAATGAAGCCGTCGCTGCTTCCACTGTTATCGAACTCTGAACCCGAAACAGGGGTTTCCAGAACCGCTCTTGGCGATGCCTCGTCATCGCTCACAAACTCTTTTGTGTGAATATCCGTTGATGCCATTTCTGGGTTTTTCTTTTCTTCTACTTTTCCCCCTCTTCTCCGCACTCTGCAGAAAAACAAACACCACAACACAAGTTACAGATAAAACAGGGGAAAATAGAGAAAACAGGGGAAAAACAAAAACTTTCAAATTTTTTTTCTTGTGAAAACGTATAAAAATTTGTTGCAGATAAATAAATAAACAAAAACAAATAAAATCTAGCATTTTTTTTATATTAGGATAAATTTATTTGTTTTTCTTAATTTTCCGTTGAGTGTTCTGTTCTGTTTTGTGTGTTGGGTACCTGAAACAGAGGTAGTTATTTAACAGAAGAAGAAGAAAGAAAGAAAAAAAAAAAAAGGAAAACATGAAAGGTTACCTTATATTGACATAATTTATGTTATGGGAGTGTTTATTCCAAATCCAACAACTCGAGCCCGCACCTAAATCTAACAGAAGGAGTAATAGCGTGAAATCCTTCTTTACATTTGGTGAGGGCCTGAGTGAGACAGAGGAATGCAGAGAGGAGAGGAAAGAGGTGGATGCAGAATGGAATCAGAGAAGAAGCGTTTCAAAATTGGTTTGTGTTTGAGCGGTGCTTATTCTTGGGAGAAGAGGTGCATGCAAAATCCAGCTTTGTGGAATAGCCTTGGAATGTTTGCTATATTTATACACGCTACTGTTTTGTGTTTTCACTTCTATTGTTCTTAAACTTCGTCTTTTTTTATTTGTTTTGTTTTCAACCTTTTTAATTGGTTTAGTATAGTGCGTTATTTTTAACTTTTTATTGGATGTTAATGTTATCATATGAGGCTTAATTTTTTTATTAAATGTGTAGCAGCCTTTGTGTGTTGGTTGAATGTCAATTACTTTGTTTGATCAATAAAATTATTTTTAAGTTTCGTGTGTTGATGTATTAGGAAGCCAAATGTGATATTATTGCGATAAATGGAATTTTAAACGTGAAGAACTTGTTGCGTAAATTGGCCAAAATTGAAAACGTAGGTTTTATTCATTAAGATTACAGTTGATTTGATGCGGAATATTACAATTTCTGAAACAATAATTTTATTTAGACAATGAAACAAAGTAGTTTTTACTTTTTAGATATCAAAACAATATTTCTGGACATTTTATGTCTATAATCATTTTTTGTTTTTAAAAATTTAAACACTTGCTCTTTTATAAATTATAATCATTTTATTTACTGTAAAATTAGTTTGAAAAGTCAACGTTTAATCCAAACAAGACAATTATACCGAGTAAATTTTTTTAAATGACTTAACATCTATCGAAATAAGTATTTATACCGTTTTTTGGATTATTTTGTTGAGAAAAAAATTATTTGAAAATATCTTTTGAAAAGTTTAAATAATATTAGTTTTTAGAATAAATTATTTAAATATTACTAACAAGGACGGGAAAATTAGAAAAAAAATGGTTTTGGTTTTATTGAGAAACGAAGTGTTGCTCGTGACTTTTGCCGCAACTAACGCACAAAAGAACCTGCTAAGTGGGAACTTGCGTAGCCATATAATGGCCAAATCAGGACAGCATATAATATAACTTAGCCGGTGGCACTTGGGGAATTGCAAATGGAACAGGATCAACCAGCAGCACTAACACATTGTTTTAGTTACACTTCATTTATAAATAAATCTAACTGATACTTGGTCATTTCAAATTTGTAATAAATTTAGAGTCCTTTTTATTTTTAGATTAGATAAATTTTGTCTAAGTAAAATCTTGGTCATTATATAAGTCCATTCAATTTATATTAATATATAAGACAATATAAACAGTACTGAGTAAGAACTCACGTTACATGCTAATTTTTTATTTTATTTATTATTTGATAACTAACTACTAAACAATACATGATTTTAAGATAAAAATTTTAAGATATTTTTCCAATTAATTATATACTGTTTTAAATTTATATTATCATTTGTTATGTATATTTGTTTTGTTTCAAATAATATCTAAAAATTTAAAAATAATGTTATTTAAAAAACTTATCATTTAGACTTTTAAAAAGATAATTTTAATTTAAGAAAAAAATTAATTTAAGAATAATATTAATTTAAAGATATTTTAAGAATAATATCTTGAAATTTAAAAATAATTTTTTAATTTCATAAATTAATACATTATATTATAAGTTGTACGCTGATTTAGTGGTAAACAAAGTTTTATATTTTTGTACGGTGTGTTTTTTTTTATATATACTATTTCATATCTTTTTAAAAAATTAAACGATAAATAATTTTTTTATACTGTGTTTTCTTTATATTTTTTTTATAGTTATATTGATGTAAAATTACAAGATATTTATTGTTTAATTTATCATTTTAATTGGATTTGTGTGCGTATATATGACTCAGGAAAGTGAAAAGGACAAAATAAAAATCATAGAATGAGAAGTGTTCAAATAATTGTTAAAAAGAGTTTTTAGCAACTTATTTTCTTTTATCATTTGTTTTAATTTGCATTTACAACTTTTATATTTCCATTACTTCTAACAATTATTGTTTTCGTTAGTTTAAATAGTGAAAAGTGTATTTATTGCTAAATATTTTGCAACTTCTCGTAAGAACGATATTGATCGTTACTTACTAGTAATCTATTTGCACAATTTTGATACACTTATAAAAAAACCGTAACAACCATCCTAAGTAATTAATTTCATAAATAAAGATAAATAAATTATTTTTTTATGTTGCACATCTACACATAAATAGCAATATTTCACTTTCTACTCACCTTTCATGTGCACCCGAGAAAAAGAAATTAGAGAACTATTAATTGTCTGATAGGATAAAAAGTGAAATTGATATATATATATGACAATAAAGACCTTTAAGAAAAAATATATGAAAAGTGTAACTTAATATTAGAAAATATGATAAATCTTTTCATAAAGTAAATCAAGTATAAAATATAAAATATCTAACTTAATTAGATGAATTTAGTTCATGAGTTACTATAAATTCTTTAATAGTCTATACTCCATTTTATGCGTAAAAGAAGTACAAAATGTTTGAATAGTTGAAGAAATTAAAAATGAAGATAAAAGAGACTTTTGAAGAGAGTGAAAGGATACCGAATAAATATAATTCGATCGGTACAGGTGGTATCAATAGACAATAATTAAACCATTGCTAATAATATTAACAATTACCACCTCTTGAATATCGTGTTTTTTCAATGAAACATTTCCATCTCTTGAGTCTTGACGAATAAAGATATTCTTTCACTAATTACAAGACATTATAATTAATAAATGAATAGATAAAACCAACAATTTATTTTTTTATAAAAAGATAGCATATTTTTTATCATGATTTTTAATATGATTATATATTAATTGGCATTTTCTTTTTATCATTTTAAAAAAAAATTAAGATATTTAATTATTTTATGTATTCAAGACACGTAGACTTTTAATCAATTTCTCATTTGCATCGATAAGCATGTGCCTCAGAGATATCTTAATTGATCATGGATAAGTCAAGTGTCTTTCTATAATAAATATACGTATCTCTCAACAACAAAATAGATTTATTATCTATAAAAGAATATATATATTAAAAAATCAGAAGACATGTAATCATCTTACCAAATTTTCACTACAAATACATATATAGCTGCAAATTTGTTTATTTTTGTTGAACACCGATCGAAAAATATTCTTAGTAATGTTCTCTTCTGATCAATTTCCCATGGCAAATATATTCTTTTGATGATCATTTACAATTATTTACACAGTTAAGACTTAAGAGGCAAAGAAAAAGAGAATTGAGAAAAATATAAAAAAAGTAATTATTAAAAGAGAAATCTTTGTAATATACTCTACAACAATCTTTTGAACACTTTATTATTGGTTGTAATTTATTGAAAATTAGAAATTTTGTGACTCAATTTTTATTTTAATAATAAGTTTTTTTATCCGTCGAAACTTAGCATGAGCATTAAAAATTTGCAGTAATTTAAACATTCTACTCAATTAATTGAGTTAGATTCTCTCAACATTTAGATAATGAGTTTTATTTGTAACTTTGTAGTTTTCAAAATTTGTTTACAAATAATAGAGTATATTAAAAGAAATGGGTATAACAACTCTTTTATAAAAAAATGTATATAAAAATAATAATGTCTTAAATATATTTTTGATCCTCATAATATACTTATTATTTATTTTAATATTTTTCAAACTATTTCTTAAAAATAATTCCTATTATATTTAATTTTCGGCCATTAGTCTTTGCGTCACTTAGTTAACTGCTAAGGTGGCTAAAGTTATTAAGCATTAAAACAAACACAAAAACAGAGTATACTATAGAAACAAAAATAAAAAACAAAACATATTTGTAGAGATTAAACCAAAAATTGTACAAAATTGTGTATCATCACATGATATATAAAATAATATTTAATGTCAAGTAAATGACAACAAGAATTTACATAAGAAAAATATGAGTTTAATAACTATAAATTAATAGTGTAAAACTATTTTACATTATTAATAAATTATAAATTATATTTTGATGTGATTTTTAAGATGATACTATATAAACGTCATTCAATCACAACTTTTTATTTATGATAAGTTTATTAACTTTTATATTTTTATTTTAAAAAACATTTAAATAGAGAATTATAATTAGATGACAGTATATTGTTAATGCATCATCTTTAAACTTAAAAAATATTATATAAATTATTTTTTTAATTTAAAAAAGATCAAAATAGAAAATGCATATATATTCTAAAGCTAAAAGCATTTTAACATTTCAAAATTAATTTATAAAGTGAGAGTCACTTAATTCATATACATGACTTTTGTTTTATTATTAGTTGACGTGAGATGTTCAGTATTCCTTGTCTGTCTTTTTTAGCAAAGACGAAGAGATATAATAACAAGAAGGCTCACATGTCCTTAGGGTAAGTGAGCGTATACTTTGAAATTTTTATTAAGCAGTTTCATGTAGGAGTAGGACCCCAGTGGTTGAGTTTGTTACCATTGTGCTAATACTGTTGGCTAGCACCATCATTGGAAATAAGCAGGTGAACGGACCTCCATGTCTTTCATATATTTTTACATTAGATAACGAAGAGAATCTTATAAGGTACTTGATGCATCTAATTCGGTTGAACTTTCACATTTATTAATGTCAAAGCCTATTACCCTTATTTTTGTTGGTATTGTCACCATTAAAATGGGCTAAAATAAACTGCATACTAATATGTTCGAATTTTTGGAAATGCTTGTTGAGTATAGTAATTAAATTAATGCACATAAAATAATGCGTAAATTTATTTTGTTGTAAAAACTAATAAATTTTGAAGTGAGTGGTATAACACGAATAAAATGTTCAAAGAGAGAGCATCCTTTGCAATTTTCAGAAAATTATAATACAATATAAAACGTGCTAGTATTATTTGAAGAAGACTGCGAGCAATACAGTTTTTTAACATATTTTTTATCGGTTGAAATTTATCATAGAAAAAAAACTATAAATTTATGAAAGAAGTTCATTTTAAAAAATTCAAACATTTCTCTTATTTTGAAAGGAATTTAAAAAAAGAAAAAGAAAAGGAGGGTCAAATTCGAACAAAATCAACAGGCGAGGGTCCATTCTATAAGCCCTTAACAGACAATCGAAGAGAGAAAACCAAAACAATGATAATAACAAGTGAAATAAAAGGCAAAAATCACTTAATTTCAGACCAGTGAAGGCTTTGTGTCATCATATGCAGGCTACAATTCTTAGTTTCACAAGTTACTTTATATAATGTTAGTCCAACCGTGCAACGCTTTCATGATGTCTCAACTACATAATCATTTAAGTCATGTAAAATTAATTTGTTAACTATAATAACTATTTAAAAAACATAATTGAGATAAATTTTTATAAGTTAAATGTATATACATATATTTAATATTACAGTGTATGAAAATTAATTGTTAATACTAATATATGGTCGCGCAAGAATTGTGTCGAGTTTATTTTTCTTGCTTGATTCCATAATAACGTATATTGGCATGCCCGTAATTAAGTGCCTGCGAATTAGATTTTTGTCAAAATAAGTGTCTAAATGATATTATTGTTTATTAAGAAGAAAAAAAACCGTCCAAAGAACCTTTCTTGTCTCTTGCTCGTAAATGCTTGTTTTAAACTTTTTAAAGTTTACAGCAATTTTGTCTTTGTTTGGTTGAACTATGTCTCGCGCCTTGAATTGCACCCACAAATCCCGCGCCAAAAAACAAAGGAAAGTTCAATTCCAAAACCAGCATTGAAATAAATGAGGGAGTTTTACCAACTTTCCTATATGTGCTATGTCACGTTCAATGATTATTTATCCATGAAAATCAAAAGTGTGAAACGTAAGTAATATCGATTTGTGTTTTTTAATCATATAATATAGTTTAAAAATCAAATTTTATATAACATAAGTATGAAATAAATTATATCGAAAAATATATATTTATATTATATGTGTTTAAAATTTTAATAAAATTAATTATTATATCTAACTATGGATAATTTGTATCCTAAAAAAGTATATTAAGATATCTTCCCTGCTTACAGGTCACTGTTACACGCAAGAAAAAGCTTAGGGCAGCATTCTTTGTTAAGTTGGTGAACTAAACCCGTTAATACACAACAGTTTATACAAATAAAAGAGAAAAAAAAAAGAAAAAATATAAAATAAGATCAACGATATAATTAATGAAAAAATAAATAAAGAAACAATATTGGAAAAATTAATGTATAATTTTGTAATAGGAATATTATATTATTTAAAACCCTACCTCCACCAACTTCACCAAGTCACCCATGTCACTTCAGTTAGGGAAGTAGGATTAACTGAATTCCATTGACGTCTTAAAGTGCACGAGTCGATAAGAAGCATAACGATTTGTGGGGACCCTTCAATTTTATAAAGGGTGCAACTTCAAACTGAACCAACGAAAATATCCAATCCTTCCCTCCAATGAGATCATGTGCAAACTGAGTAGTTTGACCGGTTTTGTTAATCAAAATTCAAAGTGGGGTACCAACTAAAAGGAATATACGGACACAAAGACGACATAGATAGTTAGAGGATGTACAAGATCTTAAGGGATGATACCTATGTGGGTTAGTTATGCAACTTTTCAAAAGGATTGCAATGGATTCGTTTGGAAATTGGATATCTAGTGAGTTTGGCATCAATAATAGCAATTGTGTAATAGAAAACTATATCATCAGACACACAATAAAAAACTTGTCCCCTGCTTCAAATATTTCACAGTTAATAATATCATTGGCATACCTATGTGTGTGGAGTGTGGACTATTGAAAAGTTGCAAGGTCTCTAGAGTTATGCTATTAATATAATAACATAAAATTAGGCTCAGATATGTTTTCAAGAGATGTATTATGTGAGAATCCTATTACAAAGTTTTATGTGAGAATCCAATTTAGATTATTAAACTCAGTATACGTTGCCAAATGAGTTATATCAGAAATTATTAAAATTATTAGATAATTCAATATTACTATTATCTACTTAGATTATGATCCTTACAAATTTTTACGTAATATGTATTAAAGTTTTTCAAATTAAAAAAATAAAACACTTGAGCACATGTTTTATAAAAATTAGTTCTGATCGTAAAGATTAGCTAAGAACTTAATATACCCAGTAAATAGATTTCAGCATATACACCATAATGCATTTAGGTTTGGGTGTATGTTGAAATTCATTTGGTGTATAAAGAAAAACCGAAAGAAGTGATGTCCTCGACCACCTACTAATTTTTAGACCTGGACCCATTAATCTGTCCAACTTTAACTACTACTGCTGCTGCACTCTTTTTTGTATGAGGGCTCATGTTTTGTCATTTGTCCCAATAAGTACAGTGGTTGGGTTTCTTTATGGGCTGATGGCCTTTTAAGGTCCATGGGGGTGTGCAAATATACACCCGTTAATTATGTCCTTTGTATTTAGCTTTATGGGCTGATGGCCTTTTATTATTTGTATTTAGCTTTTTGAGGCTTTTGTAGGCACATCTTTTTGTTTTCTCTGTGGGCACATCTTCTGCTTCAACCAAACTCCTCTCTTATGCAATAAATATATTTTGCTTATTGAAAATAAATAAACAACAGTGATTTTAGTCTTTAAATTTATGAAAAATAAAGATTGAAATAACAGACAAATAATTTTAAGAGCTAGGATTATATTTTATTATTTTTATTATATTTTAAAAGACTGAAATGAACAAGTTTTGTAACTTTAGGGACTAATTGAAGTATCACTGTTTCCAAATTACTAAGGAAAATTAAAATGTTGCCTTGCTTCTTAAATCACTCTTGAAACATCTAAACCAATTTTGGTTCTTTTATCATTATATTATATTAGTAGTCCGTCTGTCCATTTATAATATATAACTTCTAAAGTGCAATTGTGAAATTGCCATTTTCAATGCGAGTCCATATACCTCTAATTGGGATTTCTTTGCACTGAAAGAACTTTGTAACTCAGCAGCCAAATCAGTGGCAAGGCTTCCGAAGATTCCATCCAGTATAATGCAACTAACTTTGGGAATTCCATGACTCTCCCACACTAGAATCTCTCTCAAGAGGGGCTTAGCGTGCTGAGTTATGGAAACAATGATGCCCCCTACATGCTCTCCGAATCCAGGGCGGTGACCCTGGTTATAACAATCAGAAATGGTCTTAAAATGAAGCGTGGGGTGAAATGATGAAAGACTTTGAAGGTCGCCGAAACGAGTGAGGCGGTTGTGGATGAACTCGTTGTTGAGGAAGGTGACGTGGAGATGGTCAAGGGCAAGAAGCTAGGCCACCTTCAGCATGGACCTTACATGGCCCTGTGCTATCATTTAAGTAAACTTTAGTGGAGTTCAATCCAATTTTCCCATAGGAGAACATTTATACAATTATTTATTTGTGATTATTTAATTTGTTAACAGGATAATAATAACATAGACTCATCTTAATATATTGAGCTACATAAATTAAATAAGAAAAATTTTGTTCCCAACCAAAATGATTACAGAAGGAAACTGACAGAGAGACTACTTCTCTCCTAGGGTCCCAAATTGAA
>JBBMKG010681649.1:0-15587 GCA_037834515.1 Lespedeza cuneata | reverse complement strand
TTTTTTTTTTTTTATTTCTTAAGGACTGAATTTAGGATCTTGCTAGGATGAAGTATTTTAAAAAATAAAATAAAAATGAAGCTAGGATGAAGTTATTGCGTTTTCAGATATTAAGAGGTGTTGGTTTAAGATTTTTTTTTAATTATTGTTTTATTTTGTAATCATAGGATTGATGCGGTGACTAACTTTGGAGACCTTGTGCTAACATGTAATGTTATTATTGTTTCATTTTTAATTATTAAATTAGTAATTATTTTATTTTGGTTTCAATAAAATTATATAGAAAAAATAAAAAAAATGTTTTCTAAATTATTTTCAGTATTTTATAGCTAAACTTTGTAATTAAAAGGAAAAATAGAAAGTGGAAATAAAAATATATTCTCAAAGTAACGACCTAAATTTCGTACGACAAATTAGGACGTTAATAACACAAGAATTGTTGTGGCCGACCAGCTAAAAAGCTTTGTGATATTGAAAGTAGGTCCCGAGAATTCAATATTTGTTAAGAGTAGTGGATTGAGTTGAAGTATCACTGGTTAACAAGATGTAATCAATCCAACTTTATGGACTGGAGGACTCAAGTTTATAGTATAAAAATTCAGGATAGTATGCTTACCACGCGAAAGCCACAGGGCACAGGTCACCTTGACAATAAAAAATAACCAAAAACCAGCATTCTCTTCATGCAATATTGCAATTTCATATAATTTAGAAACATTCCACTAAGTGTAGACATCACTATTGCCCTGTTACTTTTATGCATGTTTGCTTAAACTTCTTTCTGAGTATTTATAGCTTAAGATGAAATAAGTTTCTACTATAAGCTAATACTAGCTTACAAGTTAAAATTTCATTTTTTGGAGAAGTCAAAATCATTTAGTTTTTTCAAAAAACTGATTTATGCATAAACTAATCTTAAACAATGGATTGAAGGCAAATCCATATAGTAAAGCATACATAATATATAAATATAAATGTATTATCAATTTTCATTTCTTTACCTATTCGACCAATTTTGACCTTTGTCTAATACATCTCCAGTAATACTTTGCAAACATCTATTTAAATGCTCCAGTATTCAGTGTTAAAAACTGAAAGCAGTGCACGAATTAAGCTCTTCACTTATATTAGTATTAGTTTAGTCCTTATTCAAGGATCATTTTGACCATGTTGCTTACTATGCAAGTGTTTTACTGATGATATGTGTGTTGGATTATCATTCCCATATCACTGCAGCACAAGGCTGATCCTTAAGCCAAAAAATACAGAGTTTTTAAATCCAGGACTATCAAATTGATTTGTTCTAGGGATATTTTAAGCGTGAATAAAGAGCGATATCAATGAATTCAAAGTTCTTTTTTTGGTTTTCCTTAATTTTACAGAAGGCATACATGAATGTTCCACTTTCTTGGTTTGGTCACGTGACCTTCATACTGAATCCCTATTCTATATGTGCTTGCGTTAAAATGATTTCTCAATTATTATTTAACCATGGATTTTGCATATTAGAGAAAAATGAGGTACTTATTTGTGTGCATGTGCGCATTTACATTTCCTTAAGCCAGGTGGCCACAGTTCCCTATTGCATCTATTTTCAAAGTTTTAAGACAAATGAAGAGAAAACAACTGAAGTTATTTGTATGGTAATCACATTCAAAGTCTAGTATAGATTATTAACTTGGTCAAAGCCAAAAGTAATAGCCATAATCATCCAATCTCCAATCTGCATTTTGATCCCAAGTCCTTCTCACTGGAGTTTTACTTTTACCAAGTACTACTCCTATCCCTCCAAATACCAACAATGCCAACATAGCAACAGCAACGACTAGCATCCTCATCTTACAGTCCCTTATGAAAACAGCTGCTAGCAGCGGCACCGCAGCACCAATAGAATATCCAATTGCTGATGCTATGGAAGCTTGAAAAGGGTGAAGCTCTTCATCATCTTTCTCCACTTCTTTGTGTTTGTTATCAGGGACTTTCATTTGAGCTACCTCTATGTTTAATTGAGTGTGCACAGATACAAACTCTTCAATTGCCAAAATGCATGCCCCTGCAACTAGTCCTGCCAAGCCAGCAAGAAGTATGATTGTGATGTCTTCATTCAAAATTTCAACACCCATCATCAATAAGGTGACTACGACCAACCCTTTTTTGGCTCCACACACAGCTGCCAGAAGCCACTGTGTAATTTGAGAGTACTCAATATTGTTTTCTTCAATGTGTTGGCTAGGCTTTGCTTCTATGTCATTACAATGTATGAAAATCTCAATGTGGTTAATTGGCATTTCATTACCACCAGTACCAAGAGAAGCCATAATATTGCACAAAAATTGTAAGGTACAAAGACAAAGGGAAAATGAGAAGAAGATTGCTTGTTGAGGATACACTCTCCTCATGGATCTTATTATATAGATAATAGATAGAGCCTAGAAGTAAGATTACAGTTAGGTAAGCTTGTTAATAATGGACCTCAGTGGTGATGGTTTGGACAGCACTATGAGGGGTGGCCACCTGTTTTAATAATTCCTGAAACTTTCAATTAACAACGAATCAACTTTTTCATGGTCCTGTATGGATGTTTGGTATGATTCACTTTATTTTAGTCAGTATTATGGTATCATTTTATATCATAATCATCAGGGAACATCTGTTTAGCTCTTTCTAAGTTCTTCACGATAAAAGTTGGTCCTGCATTCAAGTTTCTTACTGTGTTTAAAGTTTAAACTTAGAGGGTTATGTTATAACTCTGTTTAGTTAATATGAAATAATCAAATCTACTGTTACTTACCCTAAGCTGCATGCAGACTCAAAAAGTTCTGAATGATATGATAATATTGGAGAATAGACATAGATGTAATGGCGGGGTTATCTAATTGGAGGCAATGCTTCATTCCACTAGTGGCAACCCCTCTATTGATTAATAACAATAAATAATGTAAAACATAACTTTATGGATTTGTGGATCTAAGTATTTATGCTATATAATTCAGGGGAGTGTGTATTCCACAAGAAAGCCACATGCCACATTGAATATGGAAAATTAAAAATTTTAAAGCTAATATCTACTTGTTGCAGTTCCTTCTAATTTAGAAATTTTCTTTAAGTGGGGACTAGAGATATGCATTATAGCCTTGTTATTGTTAATTTTCTCGTAGTGGATTCGTCTGATTGTACTTTTTCTCTGCTTTTAGGACATGGAGTGATCTTATACTTTAAAATTGCCCATTCCATTTCTCCTATTTTAAATTTTTAATCTGTTGAATTTTATTATGTTAGGTAATCTCATATCTGATTCTTTTCTCTTTCCTTTCACACAACCATATAGTTTGTGACAAGTTCTTTTATGACCTAACAGTTTGCAGCACATGTGCTGATGTACATGAACATAGTAATACTATATAACAAAAAAGGCTTATCATCTGTGTGAGTTCATTTGTTCATTTGGTCTATAACTAAGGTCCCGTTTGGAAAAACTTCTTAGTAAGTGTGTACTGAATCTGTAAGAGCCGATGACTCCACATTTGATGGATATAACTCATCTCAAATATAGAACAATTTGAAAAGAAGTAATGATAGAGCAGTGCACTAAAAGAAAGCTATAATAAGTCACTTTCATGGAAAAGTTTTCTTAAATTGCAAAAGATAAATTTAACTGCCGAGTTTTGGCTTTTTTTCCTTGATGAAAGTGCGCAACATGTAGCTTTCGTGTGGACTACACACTCCCTTACAATTTATTAATTACACACTTTAGTTGCCACTATCCCGTGGAGTGCACACTCCATCAAATATAATATGTACCCCCTTTCTCTAAAATCATTCTATATCTTAATCTATGTAATGCTAATATCAAGTGTTTCACTTTGTGCTGGTATCTTTTGCTTATATCAATTGCTTCTATTGCTCAAGTTATAATGCAGGGTAATATAATTTAGTCCACATTCTCCTAAATTAAATCATGATGGATCGATGGTTTAATAGTTATACAGTAAATGTTACTTATTTTAAAACGAAGAGAATACAACATACATAGACATGATATATATAATATATTCTAATATAAAAATAAGAAATAAGAAGACTTAATCACTTACTTCATGATTTCCCTAAATAACCCCATTACAAACAAATGTTTGCGTGAATTCTATGGTAGTTTAGATATACTTAGAAGCAGATAACTCGTTTGTAGACGCGGAATTGTGTAAACTTGGGTGAACTCAGTAAAATTGCAAGTTTAAGTCCAAGTGTGCTATCTCAGCATTTTTTTTTTAATTGGGCTAATATAGTCCCAAAAAAACATCAATTTTGTTTAATAGTTAACGAACCTTACTGACACTGTTACTGTTCTTCTATCCAAAAACATAAAGGCTATACCATGTTGAATATTTGATTGATGGTTGTTGTTGTGTGAAGCTAATGATCGAATATATATTGCTGGTTGTTGTTGCCATACCCTCTTGGTTGTTATCATTACTATCTACTGCTCAACTGCTATTTTCACTCTTATAATTAACGACAAATGAGCTGTGTTATTGGCATATACAAAATCTTTATAGAAATGTCTATCAAATGGCTCGAAAACTTACATCCGTGAACCTGGGAGATACATTATTTAATTCGTTTGTGACAATATGTTAACCAAAAACGTCTCAAAACAAATTTATTTACTACACCTTTGAACACATGTACTATAAACGTACAACTATTCATTCTTAATCTTCGTCATTTTAACTTTCAGATTAATTAATCAATCAAAACTAAAGCATGGTTGAACCAAGTAAGAAGAATAATATACTTTACATAGAGGGGAATATCGATCTGAGTCTTGCATCCACTTTTTGGTGGTGAATTTTAAACGCAGACCATATATACATTAATTAAGAAGCCACTAACTCGTAGCTGCTAGTGCCGTGCTGATCACTATCTCATCTCCTTTATCAACAATAGTTAGGTCCATTAACACCTCAAACTCACGATCCCTCCCTATAAATATCCCTCATCAGAAGCGTGTGTTCTCCATAAGCACTTAAATATCACATAACAATTCCCATTAATATTTTCCTCCTTTTTGATCATTTTACCTTTACCCTCCTTCATGGCCAACCTTGGAGCTAGAACTAATGGAATTTCTCCAAACCAAGTTGAGATCCCTATCCATACAAACGGTGTGGAGCCAAAACCAAGCCAAGGGGCTGAAGAGAGTCATGAAATTGACTACTCTCAAAGGGCTCAGTGGCTTCGAGCCGCAGTGTTGGGAGCCAATGATGGGTTGGTATCAGTTGCATCGTTGATGATTGGAGTTGGAGCTGTTAAGAAAGACATCAACGCCATGCTTATCGCTGGTTTCGCCGGATTAGTTGCCGGAGCTTGTAGCATGGCAATAGGAGAGTTTGTCTCTGTGTACACTCAGTATGACATAGAGAAGACTCAACTTAAAAGAGAGAGAGAATTAGCTAATAATAATAACAATAGAACAGTGGATGATGAAGAAGTTGAGAAGGAGAAGTTGCCAAATCCATTTCAAGCTGCACTGGCATCAGCACTGGCATTTTCTGTGGGTGCTTTGGTGCCAATGCTTGCTGCTGTGTTTATAAGGAATCACAAGATTAGAATGGGTGTTGTTGCTGCTGCGGTTAGTTTTGCATTGTTGGTGTTTGGAGGGGTAGGAGCTGTTCTTGGGAAAACTCCAGTGATGAGGTCTTGTGTCAGGGTGCTCATTGGAGGTTGGACGGCCATGGCCATAACATTTGGTCTCACCAAATTGATTGGCTCTGCTCAACTTTGATATATGCATTATAACAATTACAACCACATATTATTAGTAATGTTTGGTACTTGTGCTAGTCTTACTCTTTAATAGGTCGTGGCTGTTTTAAGTGAACAAGAGTGTGCTTTCACACTACATAGCTGTCCCTAATTAGGGTTCAGTTTTGTGTTATATCTTCAAGCTTTATTTGGAGTGTTTACCATGCATGTCTCTGTTATAATATATAAAAGTTGAAACACAAACTTAGAAGTTGTCATGTGAATTTTTTTCCGATTCTCATTTTTTGTGATGTCAACCTATTTATTGATTTGTCACTAATTCATCCATTCATTTGTCTTACATTTTACTAGGCCTCTCTCATGTCTCATTGTTTACAAACAATAAAAGGCTATATATATTACAACCACAATCAATATTTTGGAATTAATATCTTTTTCAGTTATGGATATTCTTGGCTTCATTCCAACGGACTATTGAACGGGCAACATGTATTAATTACAATTCAAATGGGCTTTAGAAATTGTAATTTGATATTGAAATTGACATATCAATGTGATTTTGCCTTAAGGTTACATCACGAGCGGGATATCTTTTGGCAACTGGTGCATGATTCAGTTGAATTGTTTAGAAATATATAGTTTCGTTATAGAATTCCTTCACAGGTGTTTTCTTTAATGCAATTCTCTTTCCACTTAACAAATTATTTACATGGAAAGTTAAGATATATATATATATATATATATATATATATATAATTTTTATTTATGATATTTTATTTTTTGTGAACCCAATAACTATTAAGTTGACTCAAATAACTATTATGTTCATATATGGTGTTCTTCTACTATTTTTTTTCTACACTAATATGCATATTTTCAAACTAAAATGAAGCCTTCTCTTTATGTGGGGAAGTTATCTATTAAAATTGATACATTATCAAACAACGTCCTCAAATAGTTAGAGGAGGAATTTAAGCCCGCTATAGAAGAAACTTTGTCGATTCAAAGCATTTTTGTTCCGATCTTTGTTTATGTTATAATTATCGATTAGAATTTAAAATACAATTTTCAATGATTTTATTTATGTAATGATTTTTCAGGGGATTGTAGGAAATTTTTTCATTGACGGCACAAAGAAATCACGTTTCATCAGGTTCCATAAGAATGTTACTCCATTGAGAAAATTGAGAACCTTCTTAGAGAAAAGTGAGACATTCACTTCAATCATACGCTCCATGAACGGAATTAGTGTGAAGGGGACTATCTCGGGTGAAACAATTATTTTTTAGTGCTTCTATGGTGGTTGCTTGCTAAATTTATGAGTTGTTCGCTTCTCAAGTTATCATGGATACTCCTAAGGAGAGGCGTTGAGTATCTGGGTTGCAACACATAGTCTTTTGTTCTTATTTTCTCACTTGTGTTTCTTCTTTGTGCAAAATATACCAAAATAATAGCTATTTCATTCTCACATTATATCTTATCTTCCATTCAATTTTGAAATTTGTTTTCACATATAATTTTATTTCAATATTTATGAATCTACAAGCAAAGTAGAAGCAATAAAAATTATCAACAAAATCAAAATTTATTTTTAATTGATATTGTAATATGAAAACTTTGTTTTAATTGATTTTGTAATATGAAAATTTTCTTCTGTTATCCAATTGTGTCATATATAATTCAATTTACATACAATAAATAATTATAAAATTATAAAAAAATAATTATTCTTTTTAATCTTTTTTCTGCATAGTATTATTTTTTTATATTAGTATTAAGTATAATTTGATTTATAACTTATAATTATACGTGTTAATTCATATTATGCATAATGAAATATTCTTAATAATCATATTCTTAGAAATATTATAGACATTTTCAGGATATATTTAATTGGGAATATAATATTCCCACCCTTCAACATTGGAATAAAGAAAAAGGGAAAACATGTATAAAAGAATAAACAATACATAGGAATATTTTTTATAACTTTAAACAAACATAGAAATACTATATTAATTTGTACAATTTATTATTTTGCATTAAATTTGTTCTCATATTATAATTCATGTATAACTATTTAAATTTGCATTGAATTAGTTCTTATGTATCTCCTACAACTAAAATATATATTGTGTTTCACTATAAAAATCTTATGAGTCATTTTTTTTTTTTTAATTCTATGCATCTCTACTAAATACCTTAATGAAACTTGAATATAAATTTTAAATATACAATTAATATGGATTTATTTAGGAAAATCATTTAATAGTAGTTTATCAATAATTAATCTATACAATATACAAACAATATGAACTTTATTTAGGAAAACAATTTTATAATAATTTATCAACCAATAATCTATGTCTATATCTATATTATATACAAAACAATCTCATATAAAATTTTCATGTGACACATGCAAACAATTATTACATCTAAAGTATTAATTTACCACAGGTGAGCTTATAAATTGTGTTTCACTATAAAAATCTTATGAGTCATATTTTTTTGAATTCAATACATTTCTACTAAACATCTTAATGAAAATTGAATCTAAATTTTAGGAAAATAATTCAATAGTAGTTTATTAATAATTAATCTATACAATATATGAAAAATCCCACAAATATTTTCATATGATACATGTCAACTAACCATTACATCTAAAATATTAAATTATTAATTTGCCACATATTAACTTATAAATGTGTTTAAGTATAGAAGTCTTATGCGTCATCTTTTTTAAAATGTGTACATCTCCATTAAATATCTTAATGAGAATTGATTCAAAATTTCAAATATACAATTAATATGGAATTTATTTCAAAAAATAATTTAATAGTAGTTTATCATCCAATAATATATATTAATATATTATATACAAAACAATCTCATAACAAATTTCATGTGACACATGAAAAAAGAGTGTTAATTTACCACATGTCAACTTATAAATGTGTTTATATATAAAAGTTTTATTTCAATTTTTTGTGCATCTTCATATCTTAATGAGAATTGATTCTAAATTTAAAAAATACAATTAATATATATTTTATTTAAGAAAATAATTTAATAATTGTTTATCAACTAATAATCTATACAATATACAAAACAGTCACATAAAAATTTTCATACGGTACATGTCAAAAAAACCATTACATCTAGAATATTAAAGTATTAATTTGCTACATATTAATGTATAACTATGCTTTAGTATAGAAGTCTTATGTGTATCTTTTTCAAATTTTGTACATCTTCATTAAATATCTTAACGGGAATTGATTCTAAATTTCAAATATACAATTAATATGGAATTTATTTAAGAAAATAATTTAATAGTAATTTGTCATCAAATAATCTATATTATATACAAAATAATCCCATAAATTTTTTTTCATGTGACATATATGAAAAAATAAGTATTAATTTACCACATATTAGCTCATAAATGTGTTTATATATGAAAGTTTTATTGTCATTTTTTTTAAAATTTTGTGCATCTTTATTAACTATCTTAATGAGAATTGATTTTAAATTTTAAATATACAATTAGTACGAACTTTATTTAGGATAATAATTTAATGAAAGTTTATCAATCAATAATTTATATAATATATACAAAACAATCCTATAAAATTTTTTATATCGCACATATCAAACAACCATTACATCTAGAGTATTAATTTGTCATATATCAACTTATAAATATATTTCAATATAAAAGTTTTTTGTGTCATCTTTTTTAAATTTTGTGCATCTCCATTAAATATTTTAATGAGAATTGATTCTAAATTTTAAATATACAATTAATACAAACTTTATTTAAGAAAATATTTCAATAGTAGTTTATCAACCAATAATCTATATCTATATTATATACAAAACAATTCTATAAAAAATTTTCATGCGACACATATGAAAAAAGCGTGCTAATTGACCACATGTCAGCTTATAAATGTGTTTATATATAAAAGTTTTTTTTTCAATTTTTTGTGCACCTTCATTAAATATCTTAATGAGAATTTATTCTAAATTTAAAATATACAATTAATATGGACTTTATTTAAGAAAATAATTTAATAATTGTTTATCAACCAATAATCTATACAATATACAAAATATTCACATAAAAATTTTCATACGATACATGTCAAACAACCATTACATCTAGAATATTAAAGTATTAACTTGCCACATACTAATGTATAAATGTGTTTTAATATAGAAGTCCTATGTGTCATCTTTTTCAAATTTTGTACATCTCCATTGAATATATTAATGAGAGTTGATTCTAAATTTCAAATATACAATTAATACAGAATTTATTTAGGAAAATGATTTAATAGTAGTTTGTCATAAAATAATCTATATTATATATAAAATAATCTCATAAAATTTTTTCATGTGACACATGTGAAAAAAGAGTGTTAATTTACCAAATGTTAGCTCATAAATGTGTGTATATATAAAAGTTTCATCGTCATTTTTTTCAAATTTTGCACATTTTTATCAACTATCTTAATGAGAATCGATTCTAAATTTTAAATATACAATTAGTATAAACTTTATTCAGGAAAATAACTAAATAGTAGTTTATCAATCAATAGTTTATATAATATACAAAACAATCCCATAAAACTTTTTATGTTGCACATGTCAAAAAATCATTACATTTAGAGTATTAATTTATCACATCAGTTTTTAAATGTGTTTCAATATAAAAGTATAATGTATCATCTTTTTTAATTTTTTTGCATCTTCATTAAATATCTGAATGAGAATTGATTCTAAATTTAAAATATAAAATTAATGCGGACTTTATTTAGGAAAATATTTTAATAGTTGTTTATCAACCAATAATCTATACAATAAAGAAAACAATCCCATAAATTTTTTTATGTGATTCATGCATGTCAAACAACCATTACATCTAGAATATTAAAGTATTAATTTGCCATATATTAACTTATAAATGCCATATATTAACTTATAAATGTGTTTCAGTATAGAAGTCTTATGTGTCATTTTTTTCAAACTTTGTACATCTCTATTAAATATCTTAATGAGAATTGATTCTAAATTTCAAATATACAATTAATACAGAATTTACTCAGGAAAATAATTTAATAGTAGTTTATCATCCAATAATCTATATTATATATAAAATAATCCCATAAATAATTTTCATATGACACATATGAAAAAAGAGTGTTAATTTATCACATGTCAGCTCATAAATATGTTTATATATAAAAGTTTTTTCTCAATTTTTTGTGCATATTCATTAAATATCTTAATGAGAATTGATTCTAAATTTAAAATATACAATTAATACGGACTTTATTTAAGAAAATAATTTAATAGTTGTTTATCAACCAATAATCTATACAATATACAAAACAGTCATATAAAATTTTTCATATGATACATGTTAAATAGCTAATGCATCTAGAATATTAAAGTATTAATTTGATGTATATATTAACTTATAAATGTGTTTCAGTATGGAAGTCTTATGTGTCATCTTTTTCAAATTTTGTACATCTCCATTAAGAATTGATTCTAAATTTTAAATATAAAATTAATACAAAAATTATTTTAAAAAATAATTTAATAGTAGTTTATCATCCAATAATCTATATTATATACAGAACAATCCCATAAAAAGTTTTCATGTGATACATGTGAAAAAAGTGTGTTAATTTATCACATGTCAGCTCATAAATGTGTTTATATATAAAAGTTTTATTGTCATTTTTCTCAAATTTTGTGCATCTTTATTAACTATTTTAATGAGAATTGATTCTAAATTTTAAACATACAATTAGTATGGACTTTATTTAGGAAAATAATTTAATAGTAGTTTATCAATCAATAATTTATATAATATACAAAACAATCCCATAAAATTTTTTATATCGCACATGTCAAACAACCATTACATACATCTAAAGTATTAATTTGTCACATGTGAGTTTATAAATATGTTTCAATATAAAAGTCTTATGTGTCATCTTTTTTAAATTTTGTACATTTCCGTTAAATATCTTAATGAGAATTGATTCTAAATTTAAAATATATAATTATATGAACTTGATTGAGGAAAATATTTTAATATAGTTTATCAACCAATAATCTATACAATATACAAAACAATCCCATAAAAATTTTCACGTGATACATGCATTCAAACAACCATTATATCTAGAGTATTAATTTGCTACATGTTAGCTTATAAATATGTTTAAATATAAAAGTCTAATGTGTCATCTTTTTCAATTTTTGTGCATCTTCATTAAATATCTTAATGAGAATTGATACTAAATTTAAAATATACAATTAATATGGACTTTATTTAAGAAAATAATTTAATAGTTGTTTAACTATAATAATCTATACAATATACAAAATAGTCACATAAAAATTTTCATATGATATATGTCAAATAACTATTACATCTAGAGTGTTAATTTGTCACATGTCAGCTTATAAATATGTTTCTATGTAAAAATCTAAAGTGTCATCATTTTCAAATTTTGTGTATCTCCATTAAATATTTTAATGATAATTAATTCTAAATATGAAATATACAATTAATATGAATTTTATTTAGGAAACTAATTTAATAGTAGTTTATTAACTAATAACTATACTATATATAAAACAATCCCATAAATTTATCACATGGCAGCTCATAAATGCATTTCAACATAAAAGTCTTATGTGTTATCTTTTTCAAATTTTATACATCTCCATTAAATATCTTAATGAAAATTGATTCTAAATTTCAAATATATAATTAATATGTAATTTTTTTAGAAAAATAATTTAATAGTAGTTTATCAACCTATAATCTATATCTATATTATATAAAAAACAATCCCATAAAAAATTTTCATGTTACACATGTCAACCAACTATTACATCTCAAGTATTAATTTACCACCACATGTCATTTTATAAATGTGTTTCAATATAAAAGTCTTATGTGTCATATTTTTAAATTTTATACATCTCCATTAAATATCTTAATGAAAATTGAATCTAAATTTTAAATATATAATTAATTCATACTTTATTTAGGAAAATAATTTAATGGTAGTTTATCAACTAATAATCTATATTATATACAAAATAAAATCATAAAAAAATTTCATGTAACAGGTATCACAACCATTGGCACATGTCAGCTCATAAATATATTTCAGTATAAAAGTCATATGTTATCTTTTTCAAATTTTGTGCATATCTATTAAATAACATTGATGAGAATTGATTCTAAAATTCCAATATACAATTAATACAAAACATTATTTAACAAAATAATTTATTTGATTCATCTTTTTATATGATTAAAAAAAGAGTTGATTGAATAATTTTTTTATCATTTAATTAATTTATTCTTAAAAAATTATTCAATATCAGCTATAACTTGATGTAATATATTATTTTTCTCAACTAAAATTTTGAATTCTTCAATTTATTATTATTTTATATCTTAATAAAATTAAATATATTTTAACGGGAAATTCTTGAATAATTTTCATTTAAAAAAGATAAAATCATATTAAAATTTTAAAATATTTTTTAATACTAATGGGGAGAGAGGCACTAGATACCTTTCTAATTTTTTCAAATAATAATAAAATAAAATAAAAAAAGTTAAAATCTATAATGGATAGTTATAAGAGATAAAATTATTATAAAAATGTATATACTAAAAAATAGTTACATAAAAATTAACCCCTTTATATATTGTTATAGATGATGCATTCGAGTCAAAGTTCTCTATTATTCTGAAGAGAATTACAACGTGTATTGTGTGTTAGCTGTGGGACACTGGGACTGAATTCACTAGGGTAGTTTAGGGAGAAAAAATAAAAAAAATTGTTAAGGGGGAGTGTACTTAGTGAATAGAGAAGTGTAAAGAGTAATGCAGTGAAGAAAGGTCTACCAAAGGTTTCGGTTCAAACAATTTGCTGGCCCATTAAATTCTTCTCTTTTAACTTCATCAAGATCTAAGTTTGTTTCTCTATTCTTAATCAAATGGTGAATCAGATTCGTTAATTTGCTGAAAACAAAATTTTCATCGACGAGGAGATGCTCGCGCGGCGGGTGGTGCTACTTTCGTTTTATGTACCTTTTATTGAATTTTCCAAAGCCCAGAAAATGACTACTATTAAAAATATTGCTTTGTCTTCATTATTAAAGAAATATTTTAACATTTCACAATTTTAAATTTTTTATATACTTGTAAGTTAGCTAGGAAATTATATTATTCTTGTGCCATAACATTTTCTGTTTTGGACAATTCATGTCGCCCATGCCCAATTCACTAAGACACACAAGGTACTTAATTAAGGTGAAGGGGGAATCTATGTTCTGTTTTTATTTTTGGGTACATAATCTGTGTTCTGTTTCAACATGAAAAAGAAAAGAAAATGAGTTCGTTCTACATATAATTTCATCACAAGAAGTCCGCAACAACTGGCACTTCATCCTTATTGTAACCAGTTAGCTTTTTTTTTTTTTTTTTTTCAGAAATCAGAAATACAAACGTATTATCTTGCTATTTCAGAATTTGTAATTTATATATTGGTGAGATATAGCTTGCTAAGTGTTTCAGATGACATACTAATTTTATTCATAAAAGTAAAACACAATGGAGTGGTTATACTCACAAGTCACAAGTACAATTCAGGACATACAAGATTATTCATTATTCTAAATCGCTAACACCCAATAATTTGGTCAATCCAAAAGTGATGGCCATGGCTATCCATCCTCCAAGAAGGAACCTCACACAAGATTTTACCTTATGAGTTTTTCCAAGCTGAGCCACCACTCTTCCAAACACCACCAAAGCCAAACTAACCATTGCCACAACCACAATAACCCTTTTCCTATAATCTGCTATGAAAGCAGCTGAAAGTAGAGGCACCAATGCTCCTATAGAAAAGGAGAGTGCAGAAGCCAAAGTGGCTTGCAATGGATCAGGCAATGTTCTTTTCTCCATGTCCATCTCCAAGTCTTTCTCCCCTCCCACACTCATATTCACATCTCTCTTCATTTGACCAATCTCAACTTCACACTGAGTGTACACAGCAACAAACTCTCCTATTGCCATACCACAAGCCCCTGCAACTAAGCCTGCAAAACCAACTAGTAGCATAGCCTTTGCATCTTTTTTAACAGCTCCAACTCCCATCATCAATGATGAAACTGACACCAACCCATCATTTGCTCCTAATACTGCTGCACGAAGCCACTGTGCCCTTTGTAAATAGTCAATGCTGCTATTATCTTCGGTAACTTGGGTTTGGTTCTGATCAATCTTGCTTTCTGGACTTGGAACTACTACTGCTTCTACATGGTTGTGTAACACCAAACCATTAGGTGTAACATTAGACATTTTCGGTGACAACGTACAAACAAAGGAAACCGAACGAGAAAATGAAAAGGGTAGAGCAAAAGGCTAGTGAAAGTTCAAGGCTTCTTAACAAGAAAAGAGTGGAGAATCAGAGGGATGAATAGCGAAAGATTCTGCTTACGTGTTATCCATCATTCGGCCAAACAATGAATTTAACCGCCGAGTGTTGGCTTTTTCTGCTTTGACTACTTTCGTGTGGAATACACACTCACTTCAATTTGTTGATTACACAAAATAATTGCCCTTATGTCCTGTGGAGTGCACACTCAATCTAAATCTAGTTTATTAAATGCTTATTGACGAAAAAAATTGGTTGAAATACATTCCACTAGATCATTATGGTGTTTTTAACAATTTGATCCCTCCTCTGTTAAGATTTTTTTTTTTT
>JBBMKG010681648.1:0-15576 GCA_037834515.1 Lespedeza cuneata | reverse complement strand
TATATGTTATAATTACTCTCTGGGAAAAGCTAATGGTTGTAATTGGTGGATTGGAGCTTTCGTGAGGTATAGATGATTTGCATGATCAATCTGTAAATCTGTTTGCTGAATGATGCTGCTAAAACTAATCATTTATTTGCTTGATAGCAACATTCTCCGAGACTATGAGTTACTTGCTAATCATATTTTGATTCTGACTCATTAAATCTGAGCCCAAATGAAGCTTTTGAAGTGGGATTTGATAAAATTACAAAAATATTCCAATGGCTGAAAATGTGATCGTATAGTACCAGCTTAGTACAGCCCCATAACTAAAATTAGGATAAAATAGAGATTACACTGCTGAAGTTTGGACCATTTTCATGCATGGTACCCTTTGTCCTGTTTCTCCCAGTCTCTGAATTTTAGTAATGTGAAATTGTTAAATGTGGAGTTAGACTTAATGGAGAGCTTCCCATGTGTCACATGGTATGGGTAATATGTTAAATATGAACTTTAGGAAGTAAATGTGAAAATTATCTAAACTTCGAGGGAATTTTCTAAAAGGGTTTTTCTGTTAAATCTTACCCCTCTCCCCATGTATTAGTTTCACATTTTACCAACATTCAGAGTGTGATCTGCATTTATCTTAGAATTTATTAGATAAATTTATTGATAATTGAATTAAAGATGTTTTTTGTCACAGTTTTGCAATGGAATATGCAATGCTAATTTATGTACTTAGGAATCTCAGCACCTTAAGCTGCCTTCTGTGTTTAACATCTGAACTGTGTGAGTTTGATGCATTTAGTTAGAGAGGAATGCTATAATTTTTAGAGTAAATTACATTAGCACCCCTGATTTCTAGTGAGGTTTCTTATTATTTTTTAATTTATAGATGGTATGGCTAACTTAATCATTTTCTTTTGGCAGTCATTGCAAAGTGTTGTTTTCAAGCAGGTAAATTGCATTTCTCAATGATTCTTTAATTTGATCATATCTTCCATTATTATTAAACATTTCCTAATATAATTATTTTTCCTAGCTTTTGGATGGACTCTTATAATGTGCTTCTTTGATGATAATGTGTTTCTTTGACAGGATGGTTCTGTGGATCCTGTGACAAGGATAATTAGTATATTCCTTCAGTTTTTTGATATAGGAATAAATGCAGCCTTATTATCACAGGTTAGAGTCCAGTTGCTTGCCAGTACTTTCTAGAATTAAATGGTGGATTTCTTTTCAGAGTGACTCCAAACCCTCATGTATTCTTATTTGAAGATCAAAATGGACATTTCTTATTCTGTAAATGTTATATCTACCAAGGTTATTGAGTTGGCTTGTTGACTTGTTCTAATTATACTTCATGTACTTGTCCTGCATGTCTTGATAGCTTTTAAATCATCACAATAAATATCTTAAAAGTTTCCATGAGAAGTTGCTCGTCAAGTTCCTTGTTATCATGAAATTCAAGAGTTTGCTTTGGACTTGTTTATTATTGCTGCTTTTGAGTCTGATAATTTTCTTAAGAGGTTGATCCTTTCCTAGTAATCAGTAACCAGAGATATTATATTGAGATCATCACTGACACTTAGATGATGAAGCAGAAATAGCTTTCAACTTATGTAATAAAGTTGTTGAGATGTAGGAAATTCATGAATCAAATATGCTGATTTATATGCCATTGTGTGCAAGTCCTTTCTAATTCTTCTTGTTGGTAAATTTGTGCATCATTCACAATTTCCTTAATTGGATTGACTGAATATATTGTAGTAGGATCATAATTGTAAATTCTAGTTCCCACTGGTCACTCATTATGTCCTTCCTTTTTTTTTACTTGGATTTTTTCATAAAGTTCTCTTGGTTGTAGATATTTTGTCATTTGTTATAAAGAATGTAAAGAACTTAGCATGTTTTTACAATATTGTATTTTGTCAACTTTTCGATTCAAATTTTTTCTGCATCTCTTTGTGCAGTACATTTCCTTGCTATTCATCGGAATGTTGGTTGTGATATCAGTGCGTGGATTCTTAACAAATTTAATGAAGGTATTCCTGCTGCTTTCAATTGCAATTTTTCCATTTGATGTTGCTTGGATTAGCCATATTAGTATGTTTTACTGTTAAACAGTCTCTTGAACAATGTTCTTGATAATATTACAATCTGCTTTCATCCTCTTTTGGTTGGGAGTGGGCTAGTTTGACAACTTCATTAAAAGGAGGCTAATCTTATTTATAGTAACAATATGGCTTTGCACCACAAACACAGATGGGATGTTGGAAGGCTGATTTTTTGCTTACAATCTAGGATCATGATCTACCAAAGAATCAATATGCCATGGAAGAATAAACAATGTAACTTCCTGGCATGTATGTAATCAGTGAATATATAATCTACCTCATCACTCAGAGGTAACAACAGGAAACCTACCCAAAGTCTAAAACAATATTTATATATTTTTGCAATGCATATAAATTTTTAATAATTAAAAAGATCTACTACATAAGAGAAAAGAGGAAATTGGCTGCCTCCAGTAGAGATATGAACCAACAGAAATGCACAGCTGTGATCAATACCTGTTGAAGTTTGAGAGTTTATGAGAGAGTTTTGGAAGAGGGAAATTATATTCAACCTGACTGACTACAGTTAATACTAACTATACCACAGTTAGGTAGTGACATTAGACCTGATGTTAAGCTACTGCTGTACGATTAAAAGCAAGATAAAACAAGGTATACTCCAATAATACCTAATGTCAAAATGCCCTCTTCAATTGAACCTCTAATATGAGATGCCATCTTCATCACACTTAAATAATAGGCATCCAACATGAAAAAAGTTCATTTGCCGATTTCAGTCGGTCATATGTGGTCCCAAAGAAGTACACTTATAAATCTCCAACTTCCACTTTTAATTCTAACTTCAAACAGAAGAAAGCTTTCAAGAAGCAATGGCCACACATGATGTCATCTTATGATTCTTGAAACACATGGATACCCACAATTAAAGCGAGCTTCTTTTTCTTTATTGAAGAACTAGTTTTTGAGTATTGGTTGTGGATAAATAATTACCATAGTAATTTCTTTCAGGATTCTATTTGTTTATTTTTAGGTTCATCTTGAAATATTATGATAGAAACTACACCACTAGAGTTACTATATGTCATCTGGGTTACGGTTAATTTAAAAGGATTTGTGCTTGGACAAGCTTTATTATTTGGTGTAAACCATGAAGTCTTCTTTCAGTTTTGAGTATAATTTCAAGGAGGCTTCTTTTTGTGGTTGATTTGAGATTTATCTTGTCTATTTGAGAGTTCTGCTAGGAATAGGATCATATCTAATCCTATGTTATGCGTCCAGGTACAGTTTGGCTTTACTAAATATAATGAGATATACAGTTTGTATTGTTGTCTTTATTATAAAGCCTAACTTCCATTGTTTGGGTTGCATGCAGTTCTTTTTTGCTGTTTCAAGAGTTGGAAGTGGATCTTCTAGCAATGTAGTTCTGTTCTTGTCTGAGATAATGGGAATGTATTTTGTATCTTCTATTCTTTTAATCAGGAAAAGCTTAGCAACTGAATACAGGTATAAATAGTAATCTGTGCATTGGTTATGTTTAAAATTATTTGCATAATAGAAAGTAGAAACCCGTCCCTCATAATCAGAATTGTGGATTTTAGGTGTTATTAATATTTACTGAACATTTTTTTTGAACTAAACAGTCCCTGAGGTATCCTAACATCCTTATCATAATAATGCAAGAAAGGGAGAAGATAAATGGAAATGGAAGAATGGACGGCATCAATAGTTCTATACTATTGATATTGATATATCTGTACAATCAGCAGACTAGTTTTCATGGTTTAGAACTGAACTCAAAGTAGTGAGGACTATAGTATAGGCCTGTTAGTTTGTGGCACTTGTCTTGATTGATGAAAATTCCAGTTTGATTTCCCAGGATGATCAGGCATTTGTTCTAATGGTGTATAATCTGGATCTCTTGGCAGGATTATTATAACAGAGGTATTGGGTGGTGATATCCAGTTTGACTTTTATCACCGATGGTTTGATGCAATTTTTGTGGCTAGTGCATTCCTTTCACTGCTTTTACTTTCTGCACATTATACATCTCGCCAAATTGACAAACATCCAATTGATTGTGAGTGTAATTCCGCCATTTAAATCCTAGTTAATCTTCTTTCAAGCAGTATGAGTTATAGATCTACCTATTTGATAAATGAGTCACTTACCATGATCTTTATTTATTTCAATGTAAAACAGGAAACACACTCCCTAGATGAATGTATAGTTACTAATGCCACGGAAGGTTTGATATTGGGCCACTTAAATCTTCCAGATGGATGCATTTGAATTTATTTGATAACTGATCTATTTTTATGTGCCAGTGAGAACATCCAATGCTGGAGCAAATCACCAGTGAGAGGGTTGATATTGGTATAATTATATCAATGGGTGCACATGCTACCAAATCTTTAGAATAGCCATTTTTTTTTGAATGATTTTTCTATTGAAAGTGGATTTTTCTGAGAAGAAATATTGTTGGGCACTATGTTGGATGTAGATTTGCTTATTACAGGACGAATTGGATGTGAATAGTTTTTGCACTTGGGATTGGTAATGTAGACCTAAAGAACTGTTGCATTGTTATTGTTAATTGGTAATGTTGAATTATCGGTGGTTGAAATTCCCCTCCAAATACTACGTTCTACTTCTAAGTAGATGGTATAGTGTATGATATGGCATGAAAAGGATCATACAAAACTGGTGTACTTCTAAGTAGATATGTTAGGATTATTTACCAATTTCCTAACTCGAGAATGAGCTAGGAACAGAACACAAGCACACGCACACGCACACGTAGAGTAGAAAGAATCACGGTATTATTGATAACTCTCTCAATTCTGTTACAAGAGGGAGCACTCTCCCTCTTCTCACTGAGACACTTTCTCAGTTTAGCATATAATCTAACTGTCTAACTTGCTCAGCAAGTCTCAGTTATTTATATTAATATCCTAACTAACTTGCTAACTTATTAATCGCTGGCTGTTAGTTACTAATAGATAGCTATATTTGTCTGCATCAATCTCTATTTCTCCTACTATAGACTAGCATAGGTTTCTGATTATTATGCCTAACAAGATCGTATAATATATGATATTGCATGAAAGATATGTTCGAATATAATAGGTAAAGATCAAATAATTAGTTTTAAAGATGCAGGCAACAATAAATTGAAATTGAACCTTATCAAAATAGAGATAAATAAAGGTGCTTAAAACACATTTTATATCTTTATTTTTAATAACTAATGAAACCTGCTGAAAAATAAAGAGATAACCGTTAGTGCAAGAACACTCACACACTACATATGAAGGAATATAACAGCATAGGCAGTTAATCACTTACACACCTTTGCACATATATGCATGTGATTTTGTAGTTTTATACAATGATTAAAATTGAATTATCCAATAACAATAACAACTTAATTTTATTTTTTATTTTTATTTTAGCAAATTTCAGTACTCGCGTCAAACACATTGATCATAAAAATGAACAAATTAAGAATATATATGTGTTGAAAGAAAAAGTAAATTATATTGAAAAAAATACTTTTTGTTTTACATAACTTTCATGGCAGCCACATTAATCATGTGTATGTCACTATTAATCTAATATTACTTTTTTCACTCATCTCTCAACAGTGAAGAAGAATTTAGTCATGATCATTTGCAAAGACTCCAATCCAACACTTCATTACACACATACTCACAATTTTACCACTGAAGAAAAATCAAACTTTTAACCATGTATATAAAATTTAAAATTAGTTGCTAATTATATCACACCGTATTTCTTTCTTCTTTATTGGTTACTTTAATGGCAAGAAAATTTGAAGATATAAGCAAAATGTGAGGCAGCGAGGCTTGCCACAGCAGCCTTATTCCTGTTCCACGCAACCCTCACGCGCGCCTTTCTCACTTGTTCCAAGTGACTTCACACGCAACTCCAAACACGCGTGTCATAATCCTCACACGTGCCTGCTATACCTTTCATTCATTTATTTTCAAAGTTTTAAAACAATCGGTAACCGATAATTTTATTTTTTTAAAAAGAATCTTACGTGGGAAGACCCGTATAGAATCTGCCAGGAAAAAAAATAAAATAAAGGTGGAAAATGAAATTATAGGTTTTTGCATTTACTTTTGTGCTGATTTTAATTTTCTATTCTAACACGTAAAAAATCAGAGAGAGTGAAAGCAAAATTTATCCGAGGAAGAAGAGAAAACCTATATGAACCCACACAAATAATAATAAAAAAAAAAAATTGAGAGAAAAATCCATTTCAGAGATTTTCGCGGGTTCAGATCGTAGACAGAAAATTTATGTGTTGATGTGCTAATTTATTATTATTTAAATGGATTAAATGCAAAAAGATTGTATCAGATCCTCTGTAATTTCTTTTTGCATATCTTTGAATTTGCATTGCGTTGGTCGTCGTCACGGATAGTCATAGCTCTGATTTTTCTGTTAATTGGAGGATAGGTTTTTGCGACTCGAAAAGACATGGCATAAGTCACTTTTCTCTTGATTGCTATATGCAATGGCTGAAAGTTAGGGAAGTCTGTGCAATGCGACCAACGTTGTTTGGGAGGAAGAGGCATGTCAATTCATTTCATGTTAGGGTTTTAATTTTATTATTCGGATTTTTTTTCACCGATTTTTTGTATAATTCTCTCGGATTTTTGTTTTCCGTTGTATTCGAGAAACATTAGAGAAGTCGGATTGCTTTTCTCGTAGCTGATTCAGTGTGTATGTGTGTGTTTGAAGGGATTTTGGGATTTGGAGGAGATTTTCGCGTTTTCGCGTCACTGGTTGACTGACTAGACTTGGCATTTTGAAGTGGTTGCAAATTCGCAATCACTGATTTAGTTTTTTTGTGTTTTAACATGCATGTTGTTTTTTGTTGTAAGATATAGTTGTTAATGTGAATTTTCTTTCTAGATGACTTCAGTTTTGAGAGGAGTTTTCAAGGACCTCAATCTTGAGTAATCATGATGTTCAAGAGAATATGGTGAGATACACTGGGTAATTCACAACCTGTCCTTTTTTCTTCTCTTATTGCAATCTGTTCTTGTGCATATATGTGAAATAGCAACCTTATTTTGTTTACATTATCTGATAAGTTTGTTTTATCTCCATTATCTGATAAGTTTGTTTTATCTCCATTATCTCTTCTTTTTGCTTGATGGGACAATTAAATACTTTTGATGATTGCACTAGTAGCTTTATAAGTTCTTGACTACTTTAGATTTAGATGCTCAAATCTTGGTGAATGGCAAGTTGCTTGGGAAGTAGCTGCTCTTTTAACATTCTTCTATTAGATTCTCTCTATCTCCACTATCATACCATTATGATTATGTTTTACCCTCCTAAGTAGTTGAGCCATATGAACATTAGAAGCAATAACCCACAATCTTCCTTCTCTACTATTTTGCGAGGCTTGTTATTTCTTTAATTTGTACTTTGTAGTTGAGCGGTATGGGTAAGAATTACCAGTTTTATGAGAGAGGTAGGGGTAAAGAATTCAAAGATATAAATTATAGCTTCACACACTATTCAAATACACTCATTTCCTGTGCCCAAATCCTTGAACGTGATTTCCATGTGTCTGGGTAAACCATTCCTTGGCCAAATATATCCACCCAATATAGAAACAAGAAGGCTAGTTGTCGTCAGTGAATTTAAAAATTGTCACAGATAATATATTTGGATGACATATAATGCAGCTTTTGTGCTTGTGATAAATCATTTCATTTGTGTTGGTTGTAGTGTCACAGTAAAAGTGTAAAACTTTGACATTGAAGGGAGCCTTAAGGTTCTTGAAAAGAATTAGCAAGCTCTAAATTCTTATTAGTGGGAGTCTGAATTGAAGGTTTTATCTTTCTTTTGAATCATGGTTTGCTTATTTTAGGTATCACTCGAATCTGGAAAGAAATTTGTCGAACATTCTATGATTCAGAACGCTGATATGAGACTCGAATCAGGGACTTGTAATGTGTGCTCAGCTCCTTGTTCATCTTGTATGCATCTTAACCGAGCTCTCATGGGGTCAAAGGCTGAAGAATTCTCTGATGAAAACTGTCGCTTAGGAGAAGCTAATAAACAATGTACTGATGAGGGTAATGGATCTTCTCTTAGTAACAGAGTTTGTGAAAGATTGAAGCATGATGCCAGTGGAACCAGTCACATGCCTAGTGTTTCTTCCACTTATGATTCTCTATCAAAAAATGTGGAGAATAGCCAAGAGAAGTATCAGGATTCCAAGTGTTTAGAAAGTCTTGATGATAGCTCTTCTTGTATCAGTAGGACCAGTAATACTAATTTAGTGAGTGGTAGCCATCAAATAAATACAGACAGAATAAATATATCTTGTAGTTCAACTTCAGTTAGTCACTTAGGGGCAGAAGGATCTGGAAATGGGCCATCTGTTGACATATCTGGTTTGTCAGAATGCTGTATGGAAAATGTTGATTCATCATTGACCAAAGAGAAAGTACCTATAATTGTTCCTGGTGAAAAATCTCCAGCAGATAAGGAAGACCTAAATAATGGTACTGCCAAGCTTTCAGTAGATATATGTCCAAAGTCAAAAGCAGATACCGAAAATAATGTTGATGTTGCTAAAGATGGAGACCATAAATATCCAGCCCATGATGGACTGCATGAGAAGGCTGAGGAGCTGGCTAAATCACCTGTCAAGGCTGAACCTCAATCAGAAGACGAGAGTGATAAATCAGATGTTGTTGAGCATGATGTGAGTCCACTTCCTTTCATTATTTTAGTTTGTTTTTCATCTAAATTTAAATTGATGGAGATGAAAATGGGAGAAGTAGAATGTAATGGCTTGAAATCAGATGAAGATAGATATACAAATGCATACTCAATGGTTTTGAGGCTTGGGGTAATGCCAGTTGCCAAGCAATCAACGCAGTTTATATATTCCACATACTCCCTTTCACAATCTTTTTACCTTCACTGTTACTTTGTTTTGTTATAAACTTTTCTGATGTTGCTTACTAAGTTTTTTTTTCCCCTAATTGACTGCGAAATAGGTAAAAGTATGTGACATCTGTGGAGATGCTGGTCGTGAGGATCTACTTGCCATATGTAGTAGGTGCAGTGATGGTGCTGAGCATACGTATGCACAAGATCCTTTATATTACCTCTTAGCTTCTATCAGATTGTTGCATGGTCCTTTTTTCTAAAACTCATCTTAAAATTCTGGTATCTTTGTATCAGCTACTGCATGCGGGAAATGCTTGAGAAGGTCCCTGAAGGGGACTGGTTATGTGAAGAATGTGAGGATGCAAAAGAGACTGCAAATCGAAGGCTAGGTAAGAATGAAGTTGTTTGTATATACCTTTTTTATTTTTGTGCATGGTATTGAAAAAGAGTGCCCTTCTATGTTAAGTTCTGCATCCATTATTCTTACTGTAGTTTGGGTAGCATAAGTTTTCTAGTACCCATATCTGTGCTAAATACATGAAATTTAATATTGTGGTTTAGATGTTGAAGAAAAGAAAATTCATGAAGTTGGTTCATCTTCACAAAATTCTGGAAAGAGGCCATCTGAAAGTATAGAAATAGCTACAGCATCAAAAAGGCAAGCTCTTGAATCGAGCACAGGATCACCAAAGGCATCAAGCCCTAAGAGAATAGTTCCACTATCACGAGAATCTTCATTCAAAGGTGTAGATAAAGGAAAGATGAAATCTGGTCAACAGATCCCTATGCGTAACCACCTTGGTGGCAATGACATAGAACTTGCCCGTTCTCTTTCCACTGGCCCTAGGAGTCAAAATGCAAGGAGTATGGATTTATTTGACATCTATTGTGCTTCATGCCTTCAATCTCCTTCAGTTTCACCTTTTCATTTATTTGACACCTGATTTCGTGTTCCTATGAACAGGTACATTCTTGAAGTCTAATTCATTCAACAACTTCAATTCCAAGCCAAGAGTCAAACTTGTTGATGAAGTTGTTCCCCAAAAGCAGAAGGGGGGTGTCGAACACATTTCTAAGAATTTGGAGACATCTTCTGGGATGATAAGCAAATCAATGTCAATGAAATCCTCAAATTTGGGTCGTTCAAGTGCTATTGAATCAAAAGTTAAAATGCCTTCTTCTAAGACTGGAACTGCTCAGGATTTGAAAGCATCAAGACATGCTAAAGAATCAGGTTCATGTGAGAGGAAATTTCTCTCTAAGATTGATCGACCTGTCATTTGTTCATCCATGGTTAGTTCTGTTGTTTCCTCATCAAAGGGTGATCAGAAGCCTTCACCACATGGTGAAACTGCAAAACCTTCTACAGTTAACAACAATCGAGAGTTTAAGGTCAATCAAGATGGAAAATTATATTCATTATCAAAGTCTAGTACAAGCAGTAAAAGCCCAGAATCTCACGTTAGTTCAGGTGTGAGTGTGAGCTTGACTGGAAGCATATCATTCCTGTTATATTATTTCAATCTTTCTACATTTTTTTTAAATAGTTCAATTAGCTGCTTTTGAAATTTCAGTTTTCTATGTAGTAACAACATCTTCTATAATTTTCTCTTATCTTACTTTTAGTAGGAGCATCTCCCAATGATGGATTGTGTTTGGAATAACTGGACTATGTTTTCTGCAAAGATGGTTTCTTATTTAGTTATTGTTTGAATTTTGCAGACAGAACATCAACCAGTGTTGATGAAACTCAACAGGATCTGCCTCGATCACAGGAGACGGTTAATCAGGTTGACAAAACCAAAGATAGTTCTAGTGATCGTGTGAGGTCAGGTGTTACTAATGCTCCAAAAAGCTCATTTTGTCGTAAATGTAAAGATTTTGGCCATGCTACAGAATATTGCACAATTAGCAGTACACAGGAATTTGTTGCTGAAGCATCAGTTACTGCCACAAGTAGTTCAAAAGAGGAGATGCATAAGGGAAATAGATTGAAAGCTGCAATCCAGGCAGCTTTGCTTAGAAGACCTGAAATACACAAGAAGAAAGAAGCTCCTGATCAAACTAATGAGTTTCCTACATCAAGTACTGGATTGAAAAATGAAGTCACTTCTCAAAACCAAGTGTTGGTTTCCAAAACATTGAAAAATAGTATATCTGCTGAAGAAACCAATATGAAGCATGAAATTATTGAGAATTCTACATTTGAAACCTCCAGTGATTTGAAGCAACCTAATTTTTGTCAAACTGAGTTTTGCTTTCAGCTGAGGAAGTCAGATTCTTTTGGTCCCACTTCTGGAAAGCCTGTAGTGAGAGACTTGACTATTAATAATGCCTTGGCAATCTCAAGTGTTCTTTCAAAGCTGTCAGTTATTCCAGAATATGAGTCCATCTGGCAGTATGTAACATCTTGTGATGATCTAGTTTTTCTTTTATTCCAGACTGCTTTTGTTGTATCACTGTTCACGTTTTTACATCAATTGTGTTTTATGTTTTATGAGTTATGTTGTTCATGCAGGGGTATCTTTAAAGTGCATAGGAATGAAAAGCCTCCTGACTTGTTTACTGGAATTCAGGCACATATATCTGTATGTGCTTCCCCTAAGGTTGTTGAGGTAGTGAAGAAATTATTACCTGAAGTTGCCCTAAACGAAGTTTCTCGTTTGAGCATATGGCCTTCACAATTTCATCAAGGTGGTGCTAAGGAAGATAATATTGCTCTTTACTTCTTTGCCAGAGATGTTGAAAGGCAAGAATATGAATATCAGTCTTTTATTGAGAGTAGGCTGTGAAGTGCAAACATATATGTTTCTTTGTTTCCTTTCTTGTAATCATTTACCTGTTTTTAACGATTTTCTATTGCAGTTATGAGAGACACTACAAGGGTCTATTGGATCACATGATTAGAAATGATTTAGCACTTAGGGGGACTTTTGATGGTGTTGAACTTCTCATATTTGCATCCAATCAGCTTCCAGAAAATTCACAACGTAAGAAATTACTCTGGACTCTCAATAAACAATCCCTGACAGTAGGCACCTTGTGAATGATGTATGTGAGTTTGTTTGGGTTGAAGTTTATGCCTGCATTAGTGTTCAAGTTCTGCAGAAATTTAGTTCATATGTAACTTTGCAATGTCTTTAGACCAAGACAGAATGGACATTGTATCTTACGTAGAGTTACTTGCATTTGTTCTATATTGTATTTAGATTTTTTGTTATAAAGGACAGCTGTTGGAGAGACTTGGTTGTATTTATACCTGATGCTAGTTTGTGATGCCCATTCATTTTGTTGAATCAGGATTCTACTTATTGTTTTATAAGATGTTGGAATTCTAAAAATAACTCATCTGGACGGCATAGATGAAGGTCATGAAAACTTTAGCCTGATAGTGCTTGATACTGACTTTGGTCAAAAGTGATTATTTGTTGTGCATCTAGTTGGCATTACTTTGTTGATAGTGTTATAATTTTCTTCCTTTTAATCATTTGTGGGGTATGCTTTGTTCGGCAGTTTATGCAAGTGAAATTATAATTGCTCGACTATGTAACAATGATTTATGATAAGAAAATCATTTGTTTAAACTGTCTCTGCAGGTTGGAATACGTTATTTTACCTATGGGGTATATTTAGAGGGAGGAGGATCAATCATTCAGATTCAGCAAAAAAGATATGTATTCCCAGTTTGAATGTGATGCCAAATGAGAAGGATTTTCCAACTGCTGTCATGACTTTGTCTGAAACTCGGTGTTCACCAAAGCGCATGGATGAACAGACCATTGACCAAGGTCACAATATGATAGGTAGGAATTTTGATAGCAAAGAAACTATTTCTGAGCAGACATATTTGGGTTCTCAAGAAAACTTAAAGAAACAAGATAATGGAATCAGCATCAAATCTACATCAGGGATTCCAACCACCAGTACACAATTGTGTCAAGAAATGAATTCCACTGGTTCGTCCTTGGTAATGTTTTTATCCTTAAATACAGCATCTGATAGACACAAGTTTCTGTTGCTGTTTGATTAAAATATGCTTACATTCTGTCTTTGAAATGCTATTTTGATGGTCCTACAATGAGGTTAAGTAGTTAATTATATCAACTTGCTAATCATTCAATTATTATATACAAGGTAGGATTAAACAAAGCCATAATAAGTATAACAAGAAAATGCTGCTACGAGAGATCATGTTGACCATTTTTTAGGAGAGAAAACAAGTTATGTGTTTTATGAAGGGTAAGTCCTGCTGCTAGTCTCTTACTGTTTTTTGAACGATGTTCTTGGTTTGTGCAGAGAGATAGTATACCAGAGCATGGACAATACATAGTCTCTAAACCACCTGAAGCAATGGGAACTGGTGTAAGTGGTATGATTGTGGAAACAAAAACTAATCGTGATATTTCTTTTAAACAAGAGAACTCTTTGTCTTCGGGGATCCCTTCTATTGGTTGCCAAGAGATAGATACTGCAAGCAATATCAGTAAGGATAAAATTTTGGAGGGAACATGCAATGATGAAAATCAGCAAAGGCCTAAAAGGAAACAGATGGAAGATGATCTCGATATTAATGTGGAGGCAACATTTCCAGGAGACCTGACTGTGGAAGGGGTGGACTGCCAGCTACATAATGATAAAAAAGTTCAGAATATAGATCTTTCAGATACAGGTGTGGAGGCTTCTGCAGTTAGTCGTCAGAGGATGCCTTGGAATGAGGTTAATGGCAAATTGGAAAACAGAGAAGTTTCTAGCAAGAAGCTGCAAACAGGTTTTGGTGAAATTTATGGATGTTACAATTCTGGAGCCATGGGCTCTTCTAATGGGAGTTTTGCATCACTTGTAAAGGATCTTGGTTCGTGCTCCTCAGTTGAGGACAAAGGGTGCAAAGAAGTTTGTGATGAAAAAATAATCCACGAGGACTTTGGAACAATGGAAAGAACCTTCTTTCCTATTGATACTCGTAATAAAAATGACTCGAAGATGGTGCTGAATAGTGGTTCTCTGAATGCAAATGTGGACCGATTTCAAGCTGGTATTCCAAATCTAGACCTTGCTTTGGGGTGTGAAACAAAACCGTCACACAAGGGTATGCTGCCTTTCTTTGTTGATGCAGTTGACAAGAAAAACAACGAGGAAAGGACTCCAGATATATTGAAAGATGAGCGAGAGGATGAGAGCGTTGCTGCATCTCTTTCACTGTCCCTATCCTTTCCATCTTCAAACAAGGAACAACACACGAAATCTGTTTCAAAAGCTGAGCCTGTACCTGATGGGCATAATGTGAATACGCCCTTTCTCCTTTTTGGGAGATTCACGGACAAATAAGTATGCTGCTGCTCGCGCTGCTATTTCTAGTAATGTACATTATCTGGTGCTAGATGCCTTGGATATAAAGCTGTAGCCCGTCATGTATGTAATCGGAAGGAGACGTCAACCTGTTCATGTGCCCGGCTAAAAATAAGTTTTTTTTTTTTACTCCTTTGTTAAATACATGCTTTTGTATTTTCTTTTTGGTTTCAGATCGCATAGTTACGGCTGTTTGTATATAGAGAGAATTTCAGCCGAGATAATTTCAGAAATGTTACTAGGAACTTGCGGATGACTATTTTTATGACAGGGTTTCCCTTTGTTCCTGGCTTCATCATCGTTCTTTTATGTTGTTATAATTATTTACTGAACACTTAATTATTTTCTGCTCCCAGTTGATTTGAGAAAGCATCAAGGCACCCTCTGCTTGGCAAATGTCAATGATTTTAAACATTTAAGGTTTCTCTTGTTATTTGAGACTGCATGAGATTAAAGTCCGTTAGTTCTAGGGATCATGACTAACTTGAAATTAGGCTATGGCGAGCAAATTTTTGTAGAATTTACTTCCTTCAGTTTTTTATTTTGGTATATACTTCCTTCACAGTTATAACTTATAATTGGACACTTCTTTCATTTTTATTTTTTTGAAAAAAAAATAGCAGAAAATAAACTCTTACATGGAAGTATCATAATTTAATGAAAGGACTATACACTTTAGTGGAAGTATTTTTGTAAATTGTGTTAGTATTGGAATAAAATGTGTAAAACAATTATTTAGGAGACAATGTTTTTAAAAATTTTAAGAAATTGGTCTTAAGCGAAATTGATTAATCTTTTTAAATTTTTATCAACGACTGATCATCCTAGCATTCTTAAATTGTAAGAAATTTAAATGAAATATTTCACGGCAACATGGTTAAGGAATTTGTCTTAAAACGAAATTGATTAATCTTTTTAAAATTTTAAACATTAATAATTTTTTCCTTATATTTAAAATTAATATTTAATTAGTTTTTTGATATATCTTTGAACAATAATTTATTTCATAAGTTGATGCTTATTTTATTCAATTCTACTAAGCTTATAATTAAGCAATAGAAGTTTTTAAAATTGTAGCATTCAGTATATTTCAAAGTAAAAAATTATTTATTAATTCTTTGAATAATAGTTAACAAAATTGTACTCCCTCCGTTTTTTTTTATAGTCTTTTAAGGTATTGCACAAGAATTAAGGAAATGATTGAGTTTTCCAAATTTTATAA
>JBBMKG010681647.1:0-15471 GCA_037834515.1 Lespedeza cuneata | reverse complement strand
ATCCATCTTTAATTCCTAAATCCGCACATTATCATATTTCTACCCAATTTCAGCTGATGATTCTCAAACCTACCCAACTTAAATGCCTAATTGCTTATTGATCATACAGCTTATTTATTTGTGTAATCATGGAGAATATTAGATAATTCCACTTCTCTCAAATCTCAATTAGTATATAATAAAATATAATAAGATAATTCATACCATGAATCCACACCAGTGCTCAGAAGGAAAAAGGAATTAATCTACTCAGAAGTAAGAATATATTGATTAATGACACAAAGCATAGTAATCAAAGTAACAAAAGAAATAGCTTAAATCATACCATGAATCCAGTGATGTTCTGAAGGAAGACCAAGGGAATGTTACGTTGAGTACATAATTCAATGAAATGAGCCCCTTTCAGTGCTGATTCATTGAATAAAATTCCATTGTTTCCAATAATTCCAACAGGCTGTCCGAAAATTCTAGCAAATCCTGTTACAAGTGTCTGCAAAAAGATTTAGAAAAAGGTTAGAATATACAGATAGGGAATAGCAACTGTGCTTTTCTTCCAGGCTACCAGTATATTGATGAGTTGTACAACTTTTACTGGTTGTTGCGTATACTTGGTGGACTCCAAATATTTATTGTCAAATCAACAACCAATAAGTTTGTGACAAATAATGAAGGGTACAGGTACTGAGAAGAGAAAAAAAAGGTCATTCCATAGCAACCCATGTATATCAAGATAATGGTTAAGCAGGTAGAAAGTAAAGTAGATATGGCCTCACAGTTCCATATAATTTCTTGAATTCATCAAATTCACTTCCATCAACAATGCGATCAATAACTGATCGGATATCAAACTGTTGCTTAAGATCAATAGGAGCAACAGAACGGAGTTCATTGACATCGTACAATGGCTCTTTATATTCATAATTTATATTTTGAATTCCATTTGCCAAGACATCTTTTCCAGCCATATGCAAATTCTTAATTATATTCCTCCCAAGCGCAAGTCCATGGAGTTCATCTACAAGAAACAAACATGTACAATGTCACTAACAGGAACCGAGTAGATTTCACTGGTTAATAGTTACACGTTTTCTATAAACTCGGATACATGAGAGAAAGTATCCACAGCAAATACCTTGAGCAAAATAATCAGAAACACCCGATGTCTTGCAGTGCACAGTAGCACCTCCTAAATCCTCTGCTGTTACTTCTTCTCCAGTTGCAGCCTATAAAATCATTCAACTAAAATTAACATTTAAAATACATTAACACAAACATAGGCACAGTTAACATTTAAAAAAAAAATAAAAATAGAAATAGCCAGAGATAGTCACAAAAAGTATTTTGAAGCACCAGAGTAGCTGGAGCTGACCTTAACAAGAGGCGGCCCTGCTAAAAAGATGGTGCCATTTCCCTTGACCATAACACTTTCATCTGCCATAGCAGGAATGTAAGCGCCACCAGCAGTGCAAGAGCCCAATACCAATGCAATTTGAGGAATTCCTTGAGCAGACATCACAGCCTGATTGTAGAATATTCTACCAAAGTTTTCTCTGTCTGGAAACACATCAGCTTGCTTGGGAAGAAAAGCACCTCCACTGTCAACAAGATATACACAAGGCAATTTGCACTGAGAAGCAATCTCCTGTGCTCTGAGGTGCTTCTTAACAGTAATGGGATAATAAGTCCCTCCCTTAACAGTGGGATCATTAGCCACAAACATACAGAGCCGTCCATGCACGGGACCTATCCCAGTAACAATCCCTCCAGAAGGCAATGGTTCTTCATACAAGTCATGTCCTGCAAGCTTTATCACCCAAAAGTTAAAATCTTTCCTAGTCAAACCCATTTTTCATATTCCCATCCATTTCCAAGCCTTAACCTTTTAATTCTAATCACATGACATGCCTACAATGTTCAACTAACCATCTTTCTTCCAGACTTAAATGAATATGGAAAATGATCATTAAATTGAGAAAATAGAAGTGCTTTTTGGTTCTCAGTTCCGATTGGCCGTGAGTCAAAGACTATCATCTGAGATACATAAATAAACCTGTTCAATGGAGTGACCTCTTCCTACTGATACACTTTCATACACATTTAAAAGTTTAAAAGTATGGTTACCAGTCAATATAAGTGCACATCATATTGATACATGAAACTAATGAAATTCCAAATAAGTCCCTCAAATTTTAATTATTTTATTTAAGTTTCTAAACTTAACCAGTGTTATTTTAGTCATATTAACATTAATATTATCACTTAAATGACACATTTTGTTTTTAGACTAATGAAATTGACAGATTGCACTTCCAAGACTTATTTAAAATTTCTTTAGTTTCAGATCCTAATGCAACATTGGTGAGTTAGTCTTAATTTTAATCTTCCTAAATTTTAAAAAAGACTAGCCTCCATCATTTACTAATAAAATGACAAGTATGCAGGCATATTACATTACCTTGGTGTCCAATAACAATATATATATCTAACATTAAAATTAAAAAAAAAAAAAAAAAAAAAAGAACCTGTGAAAGCTCGAGGAAGGAAGAACCGGGATCAAGGAGGCGATCGATTCTCTGACGGGGAAGAAACTTGTTCCTGCTCTGATTCCTCTTCACTGCCTCGGGTCCTCCACCAGCCAAAGCCTTTTGCACATAAGATTGGAGTTGCGCAAGCAACTCCTCCATGGGACCACCATTAGGAGTAGTAGCTGTGGCTGTTGCTGTGGCTCCTAAGCTCAACCACCTTCTCGTTCCTGATCCTCTCAACAAATTGGCCTTTCTTCCGATCAACCCAAACATGCCTTATCTTGAGCGAATCAATAATAATAATAATGCCGTAAAGTGGTGACACTCTTCTCTGTCTGCACTCTGCAGGTATCGTGTATCGTGTCTATCGGATGACGGGGATCCACTCTCCGTTACTGCAATCATATAAATACATCCATCCATGTCGCCATTGGATAATCTTGCCACGTTTCTTTCATTATAAAACAATTCATTTGCATTGATTTAATTATAATATATTATTTATGATTTGTTAATAATTTTATATAATTATTTAATTATAATACATTATTTATGATTTGTTAGTTGATTTTTGTGTACAAAATTTTATACTTATAATATATAATAATTGAACTCTTTAATATTACTTTATAATTAAATGAATTTTAAGTTAATTTAATTAATGAAAGTAATTTTAATTATTTAACTAAGTATTATAATATTTTCTTTCTTTTCTTTACTTATATATTGAAACATAAATTATTTTCTTTTACATTTTTCTTTTTATTTTCTTATCAATTATTTTACGAATAATACTTATAAATAATGTCATATAAGTGTTGTCTATACAAATACTTTTAAAATCAAAACAGATCATTAAATTAATCAAAACACTAATTTAATAATTTAATTGTTTAACTATAGTTGAACCGCTATCGAATTAAATTTAATAAAATAATAATAATATATAAAATAACACTAAATAAATATAATATTAACATTAAAAATTGAAATAAAAACATCATTTTTACCTTTTCATAATCTTCATTTAAATTTAATATTTATTTATATTTATATTTAAAATATTAAATTAAATTTAAAAAATAAAATATACTTTTGTAATTACTTGGACCAAAAATATATTATCATTATTTTTAAATCTAAAAGACCATCAATTACTCTAAATTTGAGACACTAGAAATACTTTTAAGTCAAATACTATAAAATATAGATCGAGTACGATCATTGTTGACACGAACAATTGGTTGACTTGAGCATTACTTCCTAATGAGAGAATATTTCCCATTAGCACTGGTCATAATGTGTTAACTGTTAACTCATAACATTTGACTCTTTTTTTAAGTAACCATGACATTTTACTTTAAAGATAGGCGGCTTCTACCGTGATCTATCTTCCCAAGTAGATCATTGTGATCCAGTCTTTCAAACCTATTACAAGAGGTTTTTTTAATTTTTCATAGGTGTATGGAAAAATGTGCATTTACTAATTTACCCTTAATAAAATATTTGTAGACAATATAACCCTCCAACAGATACCAAAAATTGTTTAAACCGGAAATAGCAAACAAAACTACAGTAGAACATGCTTGGGGAACAAAAGATTGGTTCTACGCTTACCGAAGATTGCTGTAAACTCTAATGGAAGAAAATTAGAATTGCGATAATATTAACCCAAAACCTCACAAAGCAAGATTCAGCAGCAACATTTATATGCACAAATCACTTTAACACAGAAGAAAATTCTAGAGAAACATCAATTCATATTCATATTATTATTATTATTATTGTATGAACTAAAACAATGATTTTTCCTCTTCGGCTCTATCGATTCAACTCTATGATCGACACATCCACCGCTATCGCAAACGGCGTCACGCGCACATTGTGGGACCGAACCAGTGGTGCTCCTTCGTGATCCAGCACATTGCAACACTGGACTCGTAGGCGTACAACCACTTCGTGAAGACCTGCCACGTAATCGCCAACGGTGGTGACGGCGAAGTGCTCAGCGAGGTGCGCGTGGTGTTCGGGAATGGGAACTGCTACAACAAAGAGAAAGTAAATATGTAAATTAGCGATGGGTAAAATAGTAAATGTTATTTATAATCTAAAAATAACTGAAAATAAATAAAAAAACCAAACCGGTATCACATACCTCATCCTAACCCTTTAATTTTTTATTATTATATCTAATGGTTTATATTTTACTTGATCACTCTACTCTACTTACATATATTGACCACCTTAACCGAAGTCATTGCGGTATCCTTTTGAAAGTTACTCTCATAAGTCAGAATGACTCTAACGTTCTCATTTACATTCTTTAAAACAATATTTATGGTAAAATACTAGGAGTTGCTTAAATTAGTTTTTTTTTTTTAAATGATTTTTGTCATAACACATCATCTTTATCTAATTCATATCATTTAAATAATTTTTTCTCTAGTAATAGAATTATAAGAAAATTAAAAAGTGAAACTTACATAACTATTAAACTAAGTGAAACTTAAAACTATTTAACTTATTTCTGAAATTCAAATAAGAATAAATTGAAAAAATAAAAAGTAGATAACCCGTACATAACTATTTTGGTCGGAATCTAATCCGAATAGCAAGTTGTAATCAATGTCGTTGCTGCTACTCCCTCAAACTCCCACAACCCTCTGTCCGGTCACCGTCTCCGCCGCCGTCCGCGCACCCTTCGCCGCCGTCACTACTCCGCGGCAGAGACCGGTCACTCCGAAACCCGCAGTTTCCGTATCGCCCCCAACCGCACCCAATGCAATCCCACCGAAGAAGGTTCTGGTTCCAATCGGTTTGGGCACCGAGGAAATGGAAGCCGTTATCATGATTCACGTCCTCCGCCGCGCCGGCGCTGACGTCACCGTCGCCTCCGTGGAGCCCCAGCTCCAAGTCGAAGCCGCCAAAGGCACCAAATTGGTCGCGGATACTTCCATAACTGCATGTTCGGAGGAAATTTTTGATCTTGTTGCTTTACCCGTTAGTTCTCTAACCTAAACAGCTATTCCTAGTGTTATTACTATTTTGTTGTTTGTATTGTTAAGTGTTAACCGTTACGCAATAGGGAGGAATGCCTGGCTCTGCGAGACTACGAGATTGCGATGTGCTGCGAGAAATCACACGCAAACAAGCTGAGGGAAATAGGCTCTACGGTGCTATTTGTGCTGCTCCTGCTGTCACCCTTTTGCCATGGGGGCTTTTGAAGAAAAAAAAGGTGCTTTGCTTATATGAATTAAATTCATGTGGAAATTTAAAGAAGAGATCAATTTTCATACATGGTTGGTGTAAAGATTTTAATACTGTTAGCCAATTAGAAATTACCTTAGATATGATGTTTAAATTATATACGGGAAAAAACATTTGCACTGTTAGTGTGTTATAATTAATTTCTTTTAAAATATTGTAATATTATTGTTTACAGACTGCAATTTAGGTTAGAGTTTCATGTTGTTCTTTTTTTGGTTTATGTTTGGACAATGCTGATATGATCTAGTTTGTCATGCAAGATAACTTGCCACCCTGCATTCTACGACAAGCTTCCAACCTTTTGGGCTGTCAAGTCAAATATTCAGGTTTCCAGAGGACTCACTACAAGCCGTGGGCCTGGAACTACTTACCAGTTTGCTTTGTCATTGGCTGAGCAGCTATTTGGGGAGTCTGTTGCCAAGGAGGTCGCAGAATTGTTGGTAAACTGTTATATGCGAGATCTATGCGAACAAATTATGTGCTTATCTGTGGCAGTTTCTTTTCTTTTCTTTCCTTGCTGACTGATACCATGCTGAAAAGTATCAGTACCTGATGTTGAATTAATATACGCAGCTACCAAAATTCAAAAATCAAAGGGGAATGCAAATTTAGTGATAGCTTAAATTAAAGAGAGTATTCTAATTTCTAATAGAATTCAGTTGTTCTGTATTGCCAAATATTCATGTTAAAATTGTTAGCCCTATATTGCAATGATACACCGGGAGAGAACGTTTGGAATGTTCAACAGTCAAAGAACTAACTGTGATATTGAACTAGTTAAACTTGGGAATTTTAACTAAGGTAGTATTTGACGTGCAGATAGAGCAGCATGGAACAAAATGAAACAATTCTATCATGTTTTGTGCTAGTTGGTTCCAACTTCCATCTATTTTAGTGGAGACAAAATGTACAACTAGTTCTATTCTACATTTCTACTTCTGAAATGTATAAAACATATAACAAAGCATCTAAACCCATATGTTACGTTTGATCTCATTTTACCTCTACTAAACCCATAACACATTTACCTAGCAGTGGAAAAGGTTTTAAAAAAATATTAACAGAGGAAGAGAGAAGTGCAGGAAAAAAAAAATGAAGAATGATGAATGTGGTTGAGATCTATGTTTTTTAAATTTGGATCCTTTATTTTGATTAGGTTTATAAAAATTAACATCCTTTATTGTTCTTTCTGATGTTTGATGTACATTGCCTTATCAGTTCTGTGCCTGATCAAGTACTCTTTCTTCTTTTATAATAGTTGATGAGAACGGCTGATGATAATGCAGCTAGGAAGGAGTTCAATAAAGTTGAATGGTTTATTGGCCACCACACCCCAAGTGTAAGTTACTAACTTAAAATTGTATCTATATAATTTGGGAAGACTTCAGCTTTCCATCCTTCTGTGCCAAGGATCTTCTTACACATACAGTCATGCATTATGATGCCCAGGTCCTCATACCAATTGCACATGGCTCTGAAGAGATTGAAGTAGTGACTGTGGTAGATATTCTAAGGCGAGCAAAAGCAAATGTCATAGTTGCTTCAGTTGAAAAATCTCTTGAAGTTGTGGCTTCTCAAGGAACCAAAATTGTTGCTGATATGTTAATTCGTGATGCTCAAGAGTCAGTACATGATTTGATTATTCTTCCAGTAAGATAAAATTCTGAAAATAATTAAGTTGCTACATTTTTTCATGGTGCTGAAGTATAGCTTACAATTCTTTATTGTGGTGTTTTAGATCATTCAAATTTGATTTTATGTCGAAATCAATTCCTCATGTTTATAACCCACTGTAGAAAATAGGATTTGAATTACTTTGTAAATAAAATTGAATGGAGTTCATTTTGTTTTACCACTCACTTTCATAGAGTGAAAAATGAGTGGTCACACTTGTATCTTGTGCTAATATTGTCTTTCTGGGTGTTCCTTCAAATTGTAGGGTTTTAAGTTGCACTTGTAATGGACTCAATATATTTAGCTAATGATAGCCATTATTATCTGCAGAGTCAGATGACTCGTTTATGTCATTGTTACTGAGATTGTCACGAATTTCAGGGAGGAACTGCTGGTGCTCAAAGGCTAAGCAAATCTAGAATTTTGAAGAAGCTTCTTAAAGAACAAAATTCAGGTGGAAGAATATATGGGGCACTCTGCTCTTCACTAGCTATTCTACATAAACAAGGCTTACTAAAGGTATTTGAGACCCTATTGATATCATTCTGCTTCCTGATCCAATTCTTTAGGAAAGCCTCACTGAAATGAGAAATCTCTTGCTGTTACAGGACAAGAGGGCCACAGCTCATCCCTCTGTCTTAGAAGAGCTTAAGGACGAAGCAATAAATGATGCCAAAGTAGTTATTGATGGCAAATTGATCACCAGTGAGGGACTTGCTACTGTAACAGATTTTGCGCTGGCCATTGTGGGCAAGCTATTTGGTAATGGAAGAGCTAGAAGTGTAGCAGAAGGCCTTGTTTTCGAATATCCTAAGAAGTAGAGTGTGCGGTTTAAAGAATGCGTAGGTAGGAGAAAAAAGTAGTTAGTCCAAGAGATGAGGGGTTTATCAATCTTTTCCAAGCCTACGCCTGGCCAACAGCTTCATATTATCATCATGAATTGCTTGTCACCTGGACCCCTATGACTTCAGAAACAAGGATAAGTTACATTTTTTGTGGGCAAATGTGGGCAAATCTTTGATCAACTTGTACACAGTCATGTCAAATTCAGTATCTCGTTGGCAAAATCTACCAGCTGAATCCATGCTTGATTTGCTTGCTATCAATTCATGTCTCCTTTTGCCATTCGTTTCACTTTCACGTAATGGATGGTAGCAATCAATCTCCTGAGTTTCATTTGTGGAAGGGATGTTGACCTGGTAATGCCATTGCCATTGAGACGGGAACTTACTGGTTTTCATCATGTGTATCGAATAGTGAACACGCTGTAATTACTGCAAGTTGAACTTTCTAAGGTAGAATTCGAACTTTCCTTGATAGATAATTCAATCCTCATGTATGAAAATCGCCCAAAATGCAATATGTCAATTTCATAATGTAACTAAGCAAATATCATCTTGTATCACAAAACTCAAGGGAGAAAAAATTCATGTGGAATTTTTATAGGAACAGGTGGTTTAGTCACATCTTTACCTTGGTAATCAATCTTTTAGGCTTACTTATGTTGGAGGTCTGAACCAAGCTATGTAATGGGTCAATAATCATGCCAAGGTGCATAATCAATCGTCAATTAGTTGGATTGACCAAACTTGGCCATGTTTGAAACAATAATGAAAATTACAAAAATGTCCCCAATTTGATTGAAAAAGTTGTTTAAAAGAATAGTAATTAGGGTTAAGAGTTTGGGATTTAGGGGAGTTTTATGTTATATTATCATTTTGAGAAGAAAATAGCATTTAAGCAAATATTAATATTTAATAGTTTGTTATTCAAAGATACAAGTTTACTGTACAACTTATCATCATCTTTTTGCATGCAACAAGACTGTCTTTATGGTGCACAACTTGTTTAAATTACGTACCGTACGTGAATTGTTTTACATCGTTGGATGTGATGATAATTGGTGAATGGCTGATAATATAAGGATGTATAGTGATCCGTAAAACAGAGTAATAATGTGCTTAATTCATTTTTACACTGCACGGTAATACAGAGTCATATGTACGGAATATGAAAAACACGTTCCAATGTCATTTGTTCAATTCAGACAAATTATAATATTAATTTTAATATTAATAACTATTCTATATAAAAAAAATGACAAATTATTTGATAATAACATAAATGTATTCTTAATTAATATTTAACACAGTTTTTTTTAATGGCTTTAAATAAAAGCGTTACATAAAATCTACAATTTTATTTTTATAATATTCAATAATTATTTATATAATAATACAAGTTAATAATCTAAAAACTAAATAAAATACATTTAACATTTTCAAATTTACAATTTCTTATTTTAATGTAATTGTTTTTATCGTTCAGGTTACTTTTAATAAAAAACAAGGAATATTTTTTTTATTGCTTGAATGACGCCCTACTCTTAAGACAAAGGAAGACATATACACGACTATGTTTACTCCACTTAACCATAAGTATATATTTTATTTATTAAATTTGTGTATTACCTTTTTTTAATATAATGTAGGATTTAATACTAAAAGAGAGAATTCATTAGACTTAACTAAAAATATTTTTAAGATATAATACAAGATGAAAAGTAGATTATATAATATGAAATCGAAGAGCAATTTGTTGGAGATAACTATGCTAGTCATTCCAATAATGATATGTTTATCATGTGTATTCATAATTTAGATATACATATGATAATCTAGTTATGACGTTGTATATAAATTGTGCTTTCAAAAGAAAATGTTTGTAATCATAAAAAACGGGAGATTGTTAAGTTCTGATAAGATTAAAATGAATCAAAATCTCCATTCAGTTTTGATTATAACAAATATTTTAAGCATTTGTTAAGAATTTTGGTTCTGATAAAGTTCATACGATACAATTGTTTAAGACCATTTGTTTGAGTTTTTAGACCAAAGTACAACTAACCTATGATCTGATTAACTATTTTAATAGGTTGTAGTTATCAGACCAAGACGAAGTAAGACGAATCAAGAGCAAGTCACCAACGGTCTAAACTTGGACGTCAATAAAGATCTCTTAAAAGGCGTGTTCACTGTTGTATTAAAGAACAAAGTAGCTATGAAGCGTATTTTCTCTAAACAAAAGCATGTCTGCTTGATTTCGTGCAAATTTGGTATTAGGGCCAGTCCTGACATTTTGTAGTCCCATAGCGAAATAAAAAATATGGGCTCTTTACAACTTTTTTCTTCAATCAATTCATATGTTATCCTCCATCATTGACGCAATATTTCTGTTAGCTAGATTTCATTATTATCTTGATATAAAAAAATAATATTTCTGTTAACTAAATAATATATGGTGCATTGGCTTAGATTTTCGTTAAGTAGAGATTATTTCAATTGTTAAACTTAAATTTTGGTTGGGTTTGTTACTTGTGAATTGGGAAAATAAAATAGAGGAGGTGAGAATTTATAATAAAAAATAATATTTCCATTAGCTAGATTACGGCGCATTGGCTTAGATTTTTATTAAGTGATGATTCTCTTTAATTGCTAAATTTAAATTTCGATTGGGATTTGTTATTTGTGAATTGGGAAGCTGAAATGGAAGAGGTGAGAAACTGAGAAAGTCACATGCATGAAATTAAATTATTATTTTTTAAATGGCTATCAAAGGTAAAATGAAAATTTTGGGCCCCCAAATTTATGTGCCCAGTGCTAGTGCACCTCTGGCCTTAATCCAAGACTGACCCTGTTTGGTATGAAGAAAAGAAAAATAAGTTATTTAACATATTATTTAGATGAGATATTTCATGCAGTGCATTTAATGACATTTAATACTCTCTATGTATCTTCTAGAGATCAGACGAAAGACATAAGGATGAAGACAAAGATATGATGAAGGAATTCAAGTTTGTCTTTAATAGGTAGTTTGGATAGAAGCCTTATATAAAGACCTCAGAGTTGAAGTTTTAGAGTTGGCTCTTAAGAATATCAAACTAACATCTTGTATCAAAAAGTCTGTATTCCTTTTTAAGCCTTAGACATTTCATCATAAGACTAAACACTTCATTGTATATCAATTTATTTATAAAGGTAGCTTAGTGTAATTACCCAAATCTGTAAAATCACTGCTTTGTGATTTGGTTGAGCTTCGAGAAGCTTATTTTTGAAAGAATACTTAGACAAGCCTAAAGAGACTTGATGTTAAAAAATACTTATGAGTTGCTTGAAAATGCAAAGTTCAAAGACTACTTGTACAGTTCTAAAAGAATACTTGTAACCTAATCAATTATTGTAGAAACTTAGTAGTTACCAAGTAACTGAACATAGTCTCTAAGGTTGAGACGAACCGGTATAACTTTTTGTGTTAGTCTCTACATTCTATTGTTTCACTAACTAAATCTATGTTATCTGTCTTTGTAAAATATATTAAGAAAATCACTTTGATTATTTGAGGAAAAAACTCAAAATAAGACATTAAGCTTAATTCGTCTGATATTATAAGACGAAACATTGTTTAATTCTCCCTTTTTGTGTTGTTTATACCTTTATGTAGAATAATTGTTAGAAAAAGCGCTTAAAAAAGTTAAAAAGAATTATTATTTTGGAACAAAATCAAAAAACTAAAAAAATGATTATTTTATAATAGAAGGAGTAGTTGATTTTTATAAATACATTTAAAAAAAGGTTATAAACTCTAGATGTGATTAAATCTCATATTGATTATTGGTTCTATAACTAACTAAAAAAGTTTAATATTTTCAAGGTCCTTATAATAATGTGTAACTTAATCCTTTTTTATAAAATCTAATTTATAATTTCTTATGTATTAAATACAGTTCACAAAGTATTTCTTATTAAGATTAGTTCTCAAATGACATGATTGTAAGAAAAATATCATTCATTAATATTTGTTAAAGATAATTTTAAAAATATAAATTTAAGACTAATTTAACACTTTTAACTAAATTAATAAGATTCTTTAATACATGTGATTATGTGAATTAATTAATTCAACCCTATACCGAAGAGAAAGACAGGAGGAAATATCTGACGAGATAAACAAATATCCCAATTAGAGTTGTTAAAAAATATAACTTCAGAAATGAGTGTAGCACCTCCCATAAAAGATAGACTTAAAAGTTAAAAGAGGTATGTGATACTCAAGCGGGTGTGTGGGCCCTATCACATGGGAGACTCACACTCCCTTTTTAGTCACTCGTACCTTTAGCTAGCGGAAAAAGTTATCTCTTACATTACAGTGACTATGTTACTTTTGCACATATTAAGATTAAAATTGATATCAATTTGACGTCCAAACAAATAATTTTCAAAACCCATACACGAGAAAAGGAGACACGAATAGAGAAAGATATTTTTCCTTGTCTTTTCTTTCTTTCTCACTATTGCAGCGCAGCATTGTGCAACATTGTGGGGGCACCCGCTACTGTGGCCTTTCATTGGCACTAATAATAAAAAGTCAAGTGACATGACTTTCATAGCCCACACACCCATGAAGGGATAAGAAGATAATGTTTTCTTGTGTCTTTCCACCTTTTAGCTCTTAATTTAATTTGATTTTACTGTAATTGAGCGTTTCTTTTTTTTGAAACAAATAAGAAAAAAAACTTATGCATATTTCCGTAAATGCTCTTTATATTTTTATTCAATTAGAATATAAATTTTAGTATTTTACTTTGACAATTTACATAACTAAAACTGTATTAAATGATTATGTATATCATCTATTATTTTCCAATTAAAAAACAGTACAAACAGTACCTTATAAACTTTGCCTAGTTTTTTTTTCCCACAATAGAATATAGTACTACATTTGATAATTTGATAAGTATATTGATAAGTAGCACAATAAATCCAATGCCAATAGTCAATGGAAAAGCAACATCGTCAACTTTAGTTGGTGGTACGATAACTTGTGGTAGTAGTAAGTTCGTGTATTCATTTCGACTGAAGACATCATTGGCCAGTGCGACTTGATTTAATATTCTCCTTGTATTCATGTTTGTTTGTGCTTATCCAAAATGAATAAAATTGGATTCCTAGCGTAGGTAAATTATTCCTTTCGGGTCTAAAATATAATTCATTTTTAAAGATAAAAATTTATTTTAAAATATAAATTATTTTAGAAAATTAATAAAGTATTAATTACATTTTTTTAATAATACTCTTACTTGATGAAAGTAGTTATTAGTTAGTATGAGAATAATTAATTAAATAGATAAATAATATATTAAGAAATTATAATTATAATTTTATAAAATTTAATATATTAATTACATTTTTTAATATCTGTTTAGAACTTTAAAGGACTTATAGTTTAGAATAAAACAAGCATATTCTAGCATATAGTAATTGTTTTGGTAAATTTTTCCGTTTCATATTGCTTAAAAATCAAGGTTAACAGTAGTATACAACATTGTTTTCTTTAACTCACTGAAACATTTTTTAAAGACAAAATCACGAGGCTCAAATTAATATTAAAGAGGACAATATCTAATATACAGTTATCTTTTAACGATGTCAAAGGACTTGAGTTCAGAGTAATAATAATAATGCTTACTTGTAATTATACTTCAATTACTCTTTAATGGTAAAGTATTTCTTAAGCTAAAATTACTTTATTTTTAATTAGTTAATTTGTAGAACTTTTATTGTGTTAATTTCTTTCAAAGCTAAATTTTAGTTTATTTATAAGTTATTTTAACTTATAATTTTCTTTTTCCTATTTCATAAGATCTTATGAAGAAATTTGTTCAAAAGGTCTTTAATCTTTAAATTTGTAACGCGGCTTCATTGTAACCTGTAAATTAAAAGAAACAAGTCTTACATAGAAGCCACATCGACAATTATTCAAAATACGGAATTGATAATTAGTACGAGATGATTTTTCGTATAGACGCTTGATTGTTTGTTTATATCCAAAATCTTCATCTTAATTGATTAATACTCTCATTTGATTGATTTTTATTTAGTTCGTAAAAATTCATGCTCAAATCTTTCGCACCAAATAACACTGCTCTACAAAATAACATCCTTCCTAACTGTAATTTTCTTTGTGAAAATTTGAGTGTCCAAATTATAATGACAAGACTGTGAGCAAAATACATTATTACCATCATACAAAAATTTTGGCTGAGAAGAATCTCTATTTTAAATTTAGAGTAAACCACCACTAACCCCTATATTTGTTTGTTGTGAGAAAAGGGTCAAGAAAATAAATCAACTCCTGTTAGCTATGCTTGACAGATGGAAAATACATGGGAATCTCACCCCTTTATAAATACAAGAATGAAATGACATGACCATAACAAATAGGACAAAAAAGAAGGAAGTTATAGACAGTCCAATAAGCTTGTGTTATCTTATAATCCTGCAACAGAAAAGAAAATAGCATTCAAGCATATATATACATATATAATAGTTCATTGTTATTCAAAGATAAAAGTTAAATGTACAACTCGACACTCCTAGTTCCTATACATAACACTAATAATAGCTACCACCCTATCAAGTGTTGGACTGCAATTACCTCACGGATCACATACATTGTCCAGTCCTTATGACATAACAATGGCTTTCTTCGTACAGCTGTTTACTTAGAAACACATTGACATAGTTTACCACGGTCCAGTAAGTGTCCTTCTCAAGCATTGTATTTTACTTACCCTTAGTCGGCATGCAGGGTCAGAATCCTGCAAAAATAAAGAATTAAAAAAGTCTATTCAGCTTTCAATTACTGTGTAAATAAAGTATATTCATATCTTCCCAACCAAAGAAAGAAGAAGTAGAAATTATTACATAATCTGTTACTATTATGGTATCAACTAATTTCTACATGATAGTATGACACATAGTATATCACGTAGAGATTAGTTGAGACCTTAGATACGTAATGATTCGAGAATTGAGACTATCTAATAATTTTTTGAGGGAGGGGGAGTTTCATTTGCTCATAAATACTGAGAACATAAGATGTTATACCTTATCTTTCTGCATTTGCATAATTTCAGCCTGTATCAAACCAAACATAGTCAGAGTCA